>OY757916.1:48577549-48677549 GCA_963585895.1 Sepioteuthis lessoniana
CGTGGGAATATGCTAGTATCAGAAAACAAGGGACCCTTAACACCCCCTAAAGAAATATAAATAAAGTATAAACAAAGGACCAAACGGGAAAATGCTTAAAGAGAAAAAGAGAAAATTAGATATCTAGTTAGTGAACTCTTCAGCTGGCACGAGGGAAATAGATAAAAAAAAATAAAGCAAAATAGGAGACAAATTGAAACATGACACCGAGATTTAGTATAACAGGGACCTCTTTGAAGTCACACCTGTTAGTATTAGTGGTGATCTGGCAGCTGTATATCCATCTTTTATTAATTCTTTTACTTTATTCACTTGTCAATTTTTCTTTTTTTTTTAGATATATAGAAGAATATTTGTTGAGTTCTCGGGAAAATTCATTCGCCCTCTGAAGTGGCAAGACATACAACTGGTCGAAATAAATTTATGATCGTACAGTAACTGTACGTTGAGTTTTCTTCCATTTGCGATAGAGATATGTGTAGGGGTCCATTGAAGAACATTACTTGTGAGTTCGTTTTACCTTCTCCAGCTGTGCACCGCGTATCTTGCCAATCTTACTTAAACTCCCATTTAAAAAATGGGAGTTTAGAGGCTGTACAACTGCTGCTTTGTTGGATGTTGCTTCCATGGTTTCTTCAAAATAACATGTAGTATAGTCCCTATCTAGCTTTTTCTTCATGCGTCTATAGGATACGTCCATACAGTAGTATTGCCACAGCCACAGCCACAGCTAAAAAAATATCCAGTTTCATTTTATTCGAGTGATCGATAGACTGTTGATAGCAGTCCACGCCTTCGCTAGGCAAATCTAACGAAAGCGATGTCAACGTATGCCTAAGGTATATGAACTTAAGAGGTATATGAATATGTCTACTAATTTTAGAGGCCTGCCACTTAAAGTGGACATAACTCCTTTTCGTTTAAAACACAAATAAAACAATTTACATTCATGTAGACGCCAATGCCTCCTTCTGCTTGACTCAGACTATGCAGTGAGGATTTGGTTCGGGCTATTTGGTATTTGCTATTAGCGCTAGGTCATCTGCGTAGTCTACGTCTATTATAGTTTCTGTATGATATCGTCTGCTTCATGTTTTTTTTAGTGTCAAGCCATTTTCTTTAATTAAACCATAAGACGTTACAGTTTTGCGTTATTGATAGTTTGGTTTCTTTTATTTAATCGCATAACAATCTTCGTCGGGTATTATTGATAGAATTCATTATATATTTTTTTTAATTCTGTATAGGGAAATAAACGTATCACATAAGAATCGTTTCTTTTTAAAGTACGTAGTCGAGGCAATTTTGAACAAATATAGTGCTTGTGTGTCCCTTTGTATGACTCCAGCGACAACGTCGAAGAGGTATGTGACTCCATCTGGTGAGCGAACCATTGTATTTGTGGTTTTATAAAGCTTCATTACCATTGGAACAGTTTCATTGAGAAGAGAGTATGTAATTATAAAGATGATAAGAATGATAAGAAAAATTTTCTGTTTTAATTTGTTGATATATAAGAAATATGAGGATACGTGTTTCTGTATATTTCTGATAAATGATCGAAGTAAAATGAGTCTTTCTAAGTTTTAAAAAAGTATGCTTTAGGATAAAAAAAAATTCCCGGAAGACATGTGGCTGGAATTTTACGCAAACGTAATTAGCTGGTCCCTAAACATAAACAAAATAAAAAAAAAAAATGAAACTAGAAAAACGCATAACTAAACTGTCAGTCGTTTGTCTTTTGAATTGATGGCGCTGGGATTCAAATCTAAAAGTGACTAGTATTAAAAAAAAGATTGATAAGAATAAGAAACCAGGAAGAAAAAGTAGCCGCAGATAGAAGGATGTAAGATTAAAGCTCTCAAGCTCAGCTAAAAATAAAAAGAGGACAGTTTGAGCAATAATAAGTTAAAACTTAGACATTTTAAAAGCGAAAGTATATATACATGTATATATATATATATATATATAGAGAGAGAGAGAGAGAGAATAGTAGTAACTAAATTGAAGGTTAATTGTTAAAGTAAATAATAAAATCAGACGACAGGGCTTCAATAAGATAGAAAGGGATTGTTAAACTTATACTGCACACTAAACTTACAAATCCTAATTTGAATTATGATATTCGCTTAAAAGCATAAATAATAATATCTGGAATATGATCGTGCAAAGCCGATGAAAAAATTAAAGGCCTATACACCCACACCCATCAAACTATATATATATATATATATATAAGCGTATATCAACGAAGCCATGGGAAGCAGCATGGTGGATGTGAAATAAGACGGAGGAATCCAAAATTGGGTCAATGGCGTGATTCCCCGGATGCTGAGCGGAAGGAGCTCATAGGTCAACGGCCGGGATCAAATAGTTCAGTCAGAAAACTACTGTTACTTATATACAAAGGGTGATGTCTATTCATGAGGAAAAAAACAGTCCTCGAAAGATTACCAAACCGCATCGCCTTTTGCGCGGGTAAATAAGGCACTGGTTCTGCTGAGGTTGGAGCTCTGACCACTGTGTTCGAAAAGTCATGCATACAAGAACATGGGTACAATCATAGCGAACTAGAGATAAAATAACACGACACTGGTAATGAATGGATATTTGTTTCAGCATCGACATGGAACAACTCCGTCAATGCTGTCATAGGAAATTTAGGATGCCTTAAAATCACTAAATAGCATCAAGAGAATCCAACCGAGAATGAAGTCTACTTCATTAAAATGGCTATCCTTGCACTACAATCGATTCTTGCTACAGTCCCACTGATGCCAGTAATAGAACGGACATCATCACCATCTACAACGAGCTATCTTCCCTTTTCCGATACATTCCCAAACACAATAATCTAATCATTGGTGGAGACATGAATTCTCAAATGGCAAAGACGAAAAGAACAAATTTTGCTTAAACAACTCGCCAAACAGAAATGGGGAATATCAAGCAAGTTTTTCACACGAGAACAGGCTAGCATGCCTAAATAATAAATTTCAAAAAAGGGAGGTAAATCTATGGACATTTACAAACCCAAGTAACTCTAAAGCACAACTAGATTATATATTTATGAACAAGACGTAGATTAATTGAGCTGGGAGTTGTGAGGTATACTCCTCTTTTGAAGGAATATCTTTCAATCACAGAACCGTCTCGGCAAATATTCGCCTGAGTCTACGCAGAAATAAGTCACAAACAGTTAAATCTTCTCGCTCCTCCATAATGATTTTAGAAATCAATTTACAGTAACTTTAAGAAACAAGTTTGATCAGACATACTCAGAATGACGGATATGAAAACTCTATTGCCACCCATATAGAAGCAGCAACTGAATATATTCCAACCAAACCAAGAGCCAAATGTTAAGTTCCACGGGAGGTAATGGCAATTAGAGAAAAACGATATACATGAAAATAGCATCCTTAATTAATAAAAGAAACCCAACGAATGCCTGTGCTCAGAAACTTAAGAGAGCATAGAAAGAACTAACTCATACCAAAATAAAACAAAAAACAACTAGAATACATTCAAGCTTAATTAATAAAATCAGAAACTCGGTGGAAGGTAAACAATCATGATTAGTATGGAAGACAGTATATGCGGTGAGAAGAAAGAGCATCTCGAGAGTTAAGATAAAAGCTGCCTGCCAAAAAGAAAGAATACAGAAGTGGAAAAAATATTTCCTGTATCTGTTGGAAAAATCCCCTTAAGTCATTGATAAACTTATCAAAAGATTTATTAATAGCCAACCCGACATCAAATTAGGATAGTTTGCGAAAGGAGAAATTGACAATAAAAACCTGAAAATCAGCAGATTTCGACAACGAAATACCTCCAGAAGTAAGGAAGAGAAGGAACTTTGATGACATATATATATATATATATATATATATATATATATATATATATATATGTGTGTGTGTGTGTGTGTGTGTGATCAAGTATATGTGTGTAGCTAAAATACTTGCTAACTATTCTACCGAGAATACTATTTACAGTTTTAAAGGGAATAACTAAGTAAAGTTGGCGACCATAGTGGAAGGTGACCCGAAGGCTCCCTTTTCGATAACTACTACACCAAGTTGTAGGCGAGGTGCTACTCCTTTCCCTGGATTGCTCCACTTTACCCTTGATCCATACCTTATTATGCTGAGTGTTAAGTAAGGAGGCATCACGTACCATTTTTTGAGTCTTTGGTATGCCATTTGCGAATACGCTAACCATCATGCTAATGTCCGGTTTATAAGCAATCATAACTCTATTAATGTATGTTCCTTCTGTTTTATAAGCAACAAAGCAATAAAAACTTATTTTGCATTCAATCCGTCTATAACATTCTGTTCTCAAAGATGCGTTTGACAAAATCGAAACTACAGCTAAAGTGTGCCCTCTGGTAAAAATGTATGATTCCGGTGTCTTAGGTATTAGATAATGTATCTTTGTTCCGAATTTTTTTAGGCAAAACAGTCATTTCTTTGTGTTTCCTATGTCATAATAACCATGTTTCGACTATTCAATTCTACGATTTTTTAGAAGTATAGTTTTTATAGAAAAAAGCTACTTTTTATATGGTGGTGTAAGTAAAAGTATAGTAAATATATCCATTCAGACATGACATCTCAAAAAGAGCGCAGGATGAAATGGTTGAATATTGCAATTACAATATCATGGACACAAAAAAAGAAATTGAATTTCAAAAAAAAAAAAAAAGAAAAGAAATCTTAAACGCAAACAACCTCGTCCACAATCTGTGCCCGGTTTGCTTCGATCATTTCCTTATGACAATAACCAAGCACGCATATATATATATATATATATATATAAGTGTTCGAATGGATTAATATAGTTTCCTCATAATATTAAGCAGTAGTTGATACAGTTCATTTCAGGTAATAAATAAAAAAAAGTAAATCATGGCATTTTTTTTCATTTTATTTTATTTCATTTCATTTACATATTTATTTATCTTACATCAACAAAATCGTCTTTGGTTCTAAAGACGCAGGGTAAATTTTCAAGGCTTCGTCAAGGAAAAAAGGCGTCTTCGGCGTTGGAAAATACGGTAATTAATAAATACAGTTATAATGACATTGTCTATCATAAAATTGCAATAATAATATTCAAAATAAAATCAGCCATGACAATATTAATGACAGTAATGATAAAAAAAAGTAATGACAACAACAATAATAAAAGAAATGTATGTTCTCAAATGGCCACATTACTAGATGAGTACTTTCTGCATTCAATCAACCCATTTAAAGTGAACGCGTGTATCTTCTTTTAAAGCCATTAAATATTTTAAATAATAATCAAAAATGAAATGGCAGCAAGAACTTGAAAAGTAAACATTAAAAAAAAGGAAAAAAAAAAAGGAAAAAAAAAACACACGGAGCAAAATGGAGTGTCGAATATTTATCAATTATCAAATGAAGTACATGGATTCATATAGATAATTGACCAATCGGAAAAAGGCCGACTTCCTGTCACGTTACGTATTACCAGTCAGTACACCATATTTTCTCATCGTCGAGTCGAGGTCGGGAAGGGGAGCTGTTATTTATTTTTCACGGCCATAACGCGCGAAACAAGCCAACGGCAAAAGCGACAACCAAAATAAAAGCGAAGAAGCAAAAGCCTCTCCCCCGAAATTAATAAGAAGCCATTTTGATTGTCCACGAATAAACAATACAAGAACGGACGACGCACATCAAACAGTGGGGGCAGCCGAGTGTGAATAAAGGTTGGCATAATATCAACGGGACGTGATTGTTTTAATGAATGCAAGTATTTGTAAAGGTTGATTATAAACCTGGAATGATAATTACAGGTTTCTAATGCGAGGTATTCTAATAATTTTGCGCAATATTGTTAATCTGTCAGACTGTTATGTAGATTGTTCCACAAACAAGCATGTTTTTTGTTGTTTTTTGTTTTGTTTTGTTTTGTTTTTGTCTTTTTTTAAGTGAGAAAGGAGGCGCTATCTCCAAAGGTTAAATTTATTCCCCGCTGCGAGATTCTCGCTGTGCCGTGAGTTCGATATTTTACAATCCATAATGCATTGTTTGGGATTTTGCGACAGACTGTAAATTTTTTTTTCTTAGTTTTTTAGCTTTTTTTTTTTGTTGTTTTTTTTTTTTTTTTTTTCATGTAAGAAGGAAAAGGAAAGAAAAAAGAAACAATTCTTATATGATACGTTTATTTCCTCATACAGAATTAAAGAAAATATATTATGACTTCTATCAATAATACCTGACGAAGATTGATATGCCATTAAACAAAAGAAACCAAACTATCAATAACACAAAACTGTAACGTCTTATGGTTTCTATCGCACAGAATTCTCTGATACTTTGGTTTTATTTTATTTTTAGAATTTTCCAATGTTCACATTTTATGCAGAAAAAAAAGCAACTGAATATTAAACAGATGAAAAAAATACGAGTCAAGATCGGTAATGATAGTGGACACTTTGTAGTGGTTAGTCGAAATTTCTGAGATGAAGCTTGATAATTTTTATCTCCTCGAATATTCGGAGTATAGTCAGCATCTTTATTTCTATACTCGGAACATTTCGGTAGATATGTCATTCGGTTTTCTTCAAGTGTTTTATATCGAACTCGGGACCCTAAACAGAACCTCGAACTGAACCCTTTATTTAATCCACGGGGGTAGCTTCTAATTTCGTTAACCATGATCGGGTACAACTCACTACAATCATGTACAATTTTTTTACCTTAGTTCATCTTGAAAAAATTGCGATTTGAGCTCAGGTAAAAAATCGTAAATGATAAAAGTGAGAAGTATCGCATAGATTATTGGAAACATTAGATTTATAAATCCCAAAAATTTACTCTGAATTGTCTTGCAGGACACATATAGCGTTTGGTTGAAAAGTGCTTCTAAGTGACGTCAGGTTCAATCCCAACTACAGGTAAGAATACTTACTATAGCTTGACACTTGTATAATTATTTCACTATGAGAAAGTTTTCATAACAAAATCAGCTGGTGGTCTTTCACAAGATTCTGAGTGACAGCAAGTCTCCTCAGGTCTCCCAAGAATTTTCTGAATATCCTTGGCGGTCTCAACAATACTGGAGGGTCTCGATTCTTCCTCCGATCTCCTATTCCTCTAGTACTTTTTCTCCAAGTCTTTGGGAACCGTTCCGAGCGCACCAATTACAATTGGTACCACTGTCATCCTAATGTTCTACAGCTCTTTTAGTTCTCTGGCAAGATCCAAATATTTGTCTCGGTTTTTGCTTTCTATTATTTTCACTCTGTGATCTACAGGAACAAAAAAGTCCTGTAAATGACAAATTCTTTTTTCATGTTAATCAACGCAAGGTCTAGTTTTCTGGTCGGGATTAAGTGATTTATTTGCATTTCAAAATCCAGGAAACTTTTATGCGTCTCATATTCTTGGAAGGATTCTGCTTTGTAAATATACAATTTGATAGTGTGGTCGAATTTTAATCTCTTGCACAACTCTTTTGGGATTACCTACTCCACTCAGTCGAGCCTAGTTTTCTACTTCTTTCGGGCTAATTTGCTGCATTCGCTTATTATGAGATTAAGCGTTTCATCTCTTTCTCCACATAACCAACAACTTCCTATATTGTTGCGTATTATCTATTTTCGTAATAATATAATTGGTCCTTATGGCGTTGTTTTGAGCTGCTACTAGAAGAGATTCAGTTTTTATCTTGAGGTATCCCTTTTTTAGCCATGCGTTGGTCTTTTCGTACGCAATGTCATGAGTTTGTTGCTCGAAATATTCGTAGAGTTGTTTTTCTTCCCATTTCTTTTCCCTTAGTTTTTGATTATTTTTCTATTGTTTTTCTTATGTAGCCATTGCTGTTACTGGCTGGTGTGATTGGTTTTTCTTTGTTCTTTTTAATGCATTCCTCGAGTCCTTGTATTGATGCATCTATGCAACCCTCAATGTTTGTAAGTCTTCTTCCTCTTTCTTTTCTCGACGCATACAGTCTATGTCATCTCTCAGATCTAAGATCCAATGCATAGTTATGAATTTCCTAGAAGTTTGGTCCATTTACCGAGTCACTCCCTTGTCCACTTTAGGAATCAGTATCTTACAGGTGTTTATTCCTTTGATGAGATTTTTGCAGTGGAATTTGGTTTAGAGAAATTTTTTTGTTCTTCTGAAGTAATTTTTTTAGTTTGTTTGTGATTTTTTGAAATGTTTTTTCGCCTTTCTTTCCTCTTATATCATGGTTTCCGCTTCGAATGTTCCTAAGAAACTTGCTATTACCCTCTAAGTGTTCTGGTGTTTTCCTGATTTGGCATTATTATTTACTTCTTGAGAGTTTTTCACATCTATGTTAGCTAATGGTCTTTCACAGGAGTTTGAGTAACAAAAAGTCTCTTCAAGTCTCCAGGACTCTTCTCAGTATTCTGACCATTCTCAATAATGTAGTAGTTTGGATAGTCTCCACTCGTCCTCCTGTTTCCAAGTCCTCCAGTCCCTTTAATAATCCTTTGGTTACGGTACTAAAAGCACCAATCATGATTGGGATAATTGTCACCTTCATGCTCCATAGTTTTTTTCAATTCCCTAGCAAGGTCCAGGTACTTATCCTTCTTTTCACTTTCTTTTATTCTTGTAAGTTTTTCACGCCAGCGTTAACTGATCTTTCACTGGATTCTGAGTGACAGCGAGTCTTCTCGTGTCTCCAAGAATCGTCTGTGAATTCTATCCGATCTTAACAATGCTGTGGTCCGGAGAGTCTCGATTCTTCCTCTGGTTTCCAATTACTCCAGTTTCCTTTCTAAGCCTTTGGGGACTATTCCAAGCACACCAAACGCAATTGGTCCTCAGTTTTTTAGTTCTCTGGTAAGGTCCAAGTATTTGTTTCTCTTCGCTTTCTTTTATTTTCTATCTGTAGTTGCCGGCAAAATCCACGAGACGAAAAGTTCTTTTCTTTTTTTGTTAATTAATACTAGTGGACCACCTACTCGAACCAGTCGAGCCTCACTTTGTACTCCTTTTCAGCTAGTTTGCTACATTCATTTATCATGAAATTAACTGTTTCATTTCTGTCTCCATATAACTTACTATTCTGTTGTGTATAATCCATTTTTGCTTTAACATAGTTGGTACTTGTGGCATTTTTTTGTATTACTCTTAGCAGAGATTCAATTTCTCACTTACGATTTCCATTTCTTAATCATATCCAGGTTTTCTCGTATGCAATGTCGCTAGTTTGTCTCTCGAAATATTCATAGCGTTGTTTTTCCTCCCATTTCTTTTCCCTAGTTTTTGATTATTTTTCTGGGTTTTTTAAGCAAAAGAAAGTGTTAAGTTGCTATTGCTGTAACTGGCTGGTGTGATTAGTCTTTCTTTGCTCTTTTTAATGTATTTCTTGAGTCTTTGTATTGATGCATCCATGAAATCCTCAATCATGGCAAGTCTTTTTACTTTTCCCAAAACATATAGTCTATCCATGTCATCTCTCGGATCTAAAGCCTAATATATAGTTATCAATTTCCTTGTTCTTTCGTCGATTTATCCGCGTTTCTCTCTTTCTTATAATTATTATCTTATTTCTTGCGAGTTTTTCACACCAACATTAACTGATGATCTTTCACGGGAGCAAATCTCCGAGAGTCAACAGGTCTCTTCTTAATATTATAGCTGATCTCAACGATGCTTTAATTTGGATGGTATCGATTCATCTTCCGATTTCCAACTCTTCCAACTCACTTTCCAAGCCTTTGAGGATCGTTTCAAGCGCGCCAATTACAATTGGTATCACTGCCATCCTCATGTTTCACAGCTTTTCTGCTAAAATCCAAATACTTGTCTCTTTTTTGTTTTCTTTGATTTGCTCTCTATAGTCCATTGGGACGGCAAAGTTCACTATACGGCAGGTTCTCTTCTTTTTGTGTGTGTGTGTTAATTATCACTACGTCAGTTCTTCTGGCTGAGATTAGGTGATCTGTTTGTATCTCAAAATCCCCGGACAGATTCTGGTTTGTGCATGTATCATTTGGTAGTATAGTCAAATTTTAATTTCTTGCACAATTCCCAATGGATCACTTTTCCCACCCAGTCGTGTCTAGTCTTGTACTCTCTTTACTTCATTCGCTTATTATTTGTGTAATCGTTTCGTCTCTATCACCACATAATCTATGCTTGCTATTCTTTTGCAAATTATTAATTTTTGCTTCAAAATAATTAGTTCTTATGACATTGTTTTGTGCAGCTATTAGAAAAGATTCAGTTTCTCTCTTTAGGTGTCCCTTGCATATTCATGTCCAGGTCTTCTCGTGTGAGATTTCACTAGTTTTTCGCTGAAAAGAGCCATAGAGTTGCTTTTCTTCCCATTTCTGTTTCCTAGTTATTGTTGTTCTGTCTTTATGTCGTCGGTGCTATTACTGGCTTCTGTAATTAAACTTCCTTTGCTCTTTTGAATGTAGTCCTCGAATCCTCGTATTAATGCATCCACACTATCTTCAATGCTGGTGAGTCCTCTTCCGCTACATTATCTTAACTCATAGAGTCTGTCTTCATCATCTCTACAATGTAAGGCTTTGTGCATCGTTATCAACTCTATTGTCCTCTGGTCCATTTGTCTACGTTCTTTCCTTGTCTATTTTAAGAATGGTTCTCGTTCGTGTGAGACACTTTTCTTTTTTTATTTTTCTTTCATCTCCGCTTGTTTGAAGGTGTTCGCTTCCAATAACCCCAAGCAGTAGTAGTAGTAGTAGTATTTGGTGTCAGTTGACTGGGATTATCTTTAGTACACGCTCTTTTTGTATGCAATTATAATGACTTGAGGAGACTTGCTATCACTTAGATTCCAATGAAAGACCACCAGCTAACGCTGGTGGGAAAACATAATAATAATGATAATAATAATAATAACCCAGGAATATCAGAAGTGTACACCATCAAACAAACGCAGGTGAATAAAATGAGAAGAAGGGAATTCTTTTGAAGAGCAAATAAACCTCTTGAAAACAAACTCTGCAGCAGAAATTTAATAAAAGTGGAAAATGTATGGGTCTTTTTCCTTGCAAGATTCTCTGGACCCTTCTTAAACTCAACGAGAGGGGAACTTAGACAGATGAGCCCAATAACAAGGAAATTCATGATGATGCAGAAGGCCTTACAACCAAGAGACGACATTGATAAACTCTATGCGACAAGGAAAGAAGAAAGAATAGGACACGCAAGCATTGAGGACAGCGTCGATGGATCAATATAAGGACTAAAAGAATACCTGAAGAAGTGCAAAGAGAAGTTGATTGCAGCTGCCATTAACAGCAATAACCACAGAATAATCAAAATTTAAGCATCTAGAAAACAAAAGTACCAACAAAAGTAACTCTATGTATACTTTAAGCAATAAACTAAGGACAATGTATATAAGAATACCTGGACTTAGTAACGAAGAGGAAATTTAAAGAGAGAAACTGAATCTTAAATAATAGCAGTACAAGATAATGCGATAAAGACTAATTATATTTAAACAAAGAATGGCAATACACAGAAAAATAGCATGTGTAGGCTATTTGGTGATAGGGATGAAAGAGTTAATCATATAACAAGCAAATGCAGCAAACTAGCACGGAATACAAGAACAGGCACGCTTAGGTGGGGAAGGTTATCAACTGAGAATTGTGCTAGAAATTAAAATTTCACCATACTAACTACTGGTATTTGCACAAATCAGCTGTCTTTGAAAATAAAACGAATAAGATTTTCTGGGATTTTGAAATACAAAAGGATCACCCAATCCAGGTCAGAAGACCAGACTTAGTTTTGATAAGCAAGAAAGAAAGAATCATTTAGTAGATTTTGCTTTTCTAGTAGACAGATGAATGAAATAGAAAAAACGAAAAGCTGGACAAATAACTGGACCTTGCCAAAGAGCTAAAAAAAAACAAACAAACTATGGAACATAAAAGTGACAGTGATAGTCGTCATTGTCAGGACCCTTTGAAATGGCCCACATGAGCCTGGAAAGAAAACTCGAAGAACCGGAGGTTAGTGGAAGAATCGAAGCCGTCCGGAATACAGCACTATAAAAATCGGCTAAGATAATTATAAGAGTCCTGGAGACCTGTGGAGACTTACTGTCATTCTGACTAATACTAGTGTGAAAATAATAATAATAATAATAATAATAATAAACGACGCCATAAGAACTATGTCAAAGAAAGAATAGACAAGACGCAACAAAATACCAGATGTAGATTATGTGTAATTAGCAAATGCAGCGAATTAGTATGAAAAGAGTATAAGACTAGACACGACTGGGAATTGTGCAAGAAATTGGAATTTGACCATACGAACAAATGGTACATGCACAACCTAGAATCCATACTAGAAATGAGATGCACAAAATTCTCTGAGATTTTGAAATACAAACAGATCAACTAATCTCGGGCAGACGACCAAACCAAGTGATAGTCAAAAAAAAAAAAAAAAAGGAAAACCTGCCGAATTGTGGACTTTGCCGTTCCGGCTGATCACAGGGTAAAAGGAAACGAAGAGAAAGATAATTAGGAAGACTTTATAAGTGAACTAAAAAAGCTATGGAACATGAAAGTGACGGTGATACTAATTGTAATTGGTACTCTCCGTACAGTCACAAAAGGATTGGTACAGGGAATGAAGGACTTGGAAATAAGAGGTCAAGTAGTGACCATCCAAAATACAGCATTGTTGAGAGCGGCCAAATACTGAGAAGAGTTCTGGAGACTTGAGGAAACTAGCTGTCACTCAGACTGCAGTTGAAATTCATCGGTGAACGCAGGTGTGAAAATCCAGACCAGAAGACTAGATCTATTTCTCTGTGTGTGTGTGTGTGTGTGTGTGTGTGTGTGTGTGTGTGTGTGTGTGTGTGTGTGTGTGTGTGTGTGCAATAACTCAATGTTTATTAGTCAATAAATTAATGTTTTCAGAATTATTCAATTTGCTTTTAAGTTCCGTTAATGAACAGACGTAATATCCATTTATCTTTGCGTGTTTCCATCATCGTTATGTTATCCAATATTTTTTCAAGCCTTTCAGTAATGTTGAAGTTTACATCTTTAAATTCACTCTCTATTAAACGGAAATTTTGTTGTATTGCGACACACACACACACACACACACTCTCTCTCTCTCTCTCTCTCTCTCTCTCTCTCTCTCTCTCTCTCTCTCTCTCTCTCTGAATTGTGAGACATATTCCTCTTTTGAAGGTGTGTCTTCCGACCACGAAATTGTCACTGCAAAGATACATCTGAGCCTGCGCAGGAATACAACACAAATAAAACACGAACCATGTTTGTTCCTTGCTTAATAATAAAGACATAAGCGAAAAAAATATACAGGAACGCTAAAAAGCAAGTTCGATATTCTTCAAGGCATATCCGAAACACTCCGAATGACGAATATGAGAACTTCGTCAATGCCCATATTGAAGTAGTAGCAGAATGCATACCAACCAAACTAAGAGCAAAACATAGAATTCTTTGGGAAACATTAGTAGTTAAGAAAAAACGTGAAAACAGCATCCCTATGTAATAAAAGAAACCCAAGAAATGACATTGCTCAGAAACATAAGATATGAACTAATTAACGTATACCAAAAAGAACAAATAGAATACATTCAAGGCCAGATCGATAAGATTAAAAATTCCGTAGAAGATAGACAATCTCGTATAGCGTGGCAGATAGTAAATAAGGTAAGTAAAAGGAAGAGCACCCCCAGAACTAAACTAAAAGCTGTCAGGCAAGAACAGCGACACATGTGGAAAGAACATTTCAAGAATCTGCTTAGAAAATCTCCGAAAGTTACAAATAAACTTATCACGAAAATTATTAATAACCAACTAGACATCAAAATAGAACGGTTTACTCAAGTAGTACTAAAAAAAAATTTAAAAAAGGAAAATTGCTGGACTTGATGAAATATGGAAAACAGGGAAATTCAACGACTTACTACTCCAATAATACAACGCTGTATATAACCATAACACTGTAGATAGATGGACAAAAGGCTGCATTCTCCCTTTCCCCCAAAAAAGTGACTTCGGAATTGCCAAGAACTACCGGGGTATAACCATTATTTCCATAGTGGCTAAGATTTATAATGCTTTGCTGCTCAACTGCATTGAACTAGAAATTTAAAAAATTCTTAAAAGGATTAAAATGGTTTTCGGAGAAACTAATCCACAACATTGTAGATTCTGATAATCCGTGGAATCTTTGGCGGAGTTCGTGCAAATAAAAACCTCAAGGCAACACTCTTATTTGTAGATTTTTTCAAGGCATTTGACTCCATACATAGAGGGAAGATGGAGCAAATACTTCAAGCCAAGGCCCCCCGAAAGAAACTGTCGCAGCCATATTGATGTTCTATAAAAACACGAAAGTAAAAGTTTGCTCACCAGATGGAGACACAGACTTCTTAGACATTGTTGCTGGTATTTTGCAATGGGGTACGTAAGCCCCATGTCAGTTCATAATCTGCCAAGACTACGTACTTAAAACATCGATAGATTTTATGAAAGAAAATGGCTTCACAAGCTATAAACAAGGGAAGAAACAGATGATGCCCCACACAAACTATTACAGATGCAGACTATACAGATAACATTGTGCTTCTGGCAAATACACCAACCCAAGCCGAATCCCGGCTGTATAGGCTGGAGGAGCCAGCAGTTTGCATTGGCCTCCATGCCAATGCAGACAAAACGAAGTACATGTGTTTTAATCGAAAAGGAGACATCTCCACACTAAATGGCGGCTCTCTGAAATTAGTGGATAAATTCACGTACCACGGAAGCAGTATCTCATCTACTGAAAATGACATCAACTATGCAACTAACGAAGGCGTGGACTGCTATCGATTAATTGTTGATCATATATAAGTCAAACCTATCCAATAGAATCAAACACAATTTTTTCCATGCAATGTTCTTGTCGATTCTACTATATGATAGCACCACATGGATGCTGACTAAGCGTATGAAGAAAAAGCTAGATGGGAATTACAGAAGAATGCTACAAGTCATAGTGAACAAATCCTGGAAGCAACATCCCGCAAAGCAGCAGCTGTACGGCTACCTGCCTCCCATCTCTAAAACCATCCAAATAAGACGGACAAAATATGCGAGACACAGCTGGAGAAGTAAGAACGACTTCATAAGCGACATTCTCCAATGAACCCCTTCACACAGACGTGTAAGTATTAGTTGAACAAGTAGAACCTATCTACAACAGCTCTGTACGGACACAGGATGTAGTCTAGAGGACCAACTCGATGCGATGGATGATGGAGACGAATGGCGAGAGAGAGAGAGAGTCAGGGAAATCTGTGCTAGCAAATGACTTGATGTATGTACGTATGTATGTCTATGTATGTATAACCAGAGAAAGGATACGGCCCCGGTAGCTGGGGTTGCAGAATACACCGACTGCATCTCTGCACAGGAATAAGACTTCCCTAACGAGTGCCTTTATACGACACTAAACAATCTGATGGTGAGGCTCGAGTAATGCTGGAGCTTAGGGGAATGCGGAGTACCATAGCTTAATTACCATGGCTCCCAGATTCACACTGACCTGGAGTGGTAGTACTTGATAGGGTCCTATCTATGGGTCAACGAGAATTGTTTGACATTTAAATTGTGTACTTATGCTAAACTGAATTGCTTGAAATAGAACTGTTTTTACAATTAACTGAGTGTAAACAAATGACTGATGTTTAATTGAATTATTTGTGCTAAATAACAATACTTGAAAAAATTTAACTGTGTACAAACAAATATACACATTAGATAAAAATAAGTGAAACGTTTTCACTGTGAGGAAAAATTGAACTCGGGCTCCTTTAAAATATAATCTACAAAATGTGTTTAGAAACCATATATTTAATAAATATGTATAAAAAGTATTTAGCATTAAATAACCTGCAATGATGGATATGTCATAAAACCAAGAGGGAGAAAGAAAGAGAGAGAGAGAGAGAGAGAGAGAGGATAGGAGGCAATAACATACTAATAAAGTAATTCATATGAAGCCAAAATAAAATCCACTAACATTTTCCAACCATGTAATATTAAGAACAGCCTATCCTGCAAACATCTCAAATCAACCACCACCTTGTCGGTTGAGGCTGTAGTGTATGCCGACTGCACCTCTATTACCCCACAACGAAGTCACCTGTTGGTCGTCGGTGGTGATCCGTAATGCTTGAGGACGAGGTCCTGATGGCTGAACCATCCGTGACCCGGTAACTGCTGGGGTCATGTAACCTGCAACACCCTATTTAGGCCCTTACTGTGCTTGACGGGTATTTGGATACGCCTGATCCGAACAATGGGCTGGCCATGTTAAAGATATGTGCCAATAGGATTGTCCCGTTCATATTTTTCAAATTGTTCTCATACCAGACAAGTACCCAATCCTTTTTATCTTAAAACTACTAAAAGACGGTGGGTGAAGGTTAACTGTGCTGAGATAGCAATACTTTAAACCATTTAAACTGTTTAAATAAATGAGCTCTAACTCATTTAAAAATAAGGTTACCTACAAATTATTCACTTATAAGTGATATATATATATATATATATATATATATATATATATATATAAGATATTGGTCAATCCAGTGAATCCAGAGTTGGGAATAATTCCAATCAGGACAAATAAAATATTCGAAAATAGAATATTAAATTTGAATAATCCTGGTAAAGAGCTCAATGTAAATAAAATCCACAGAGCAAATAATCCCCCCGCAAAAAACAAAAAAAACACAATCGGTGACATTAAGATGATAATGAATTTATTTCCATCCTGTTAAAAGCATTGATGTAAATCAGTGCTCTAACGAAATTAATAGGACTTCTTCAAATCAAACAAGAAAATAAAATAAATTTACAACCAGACAGAAAAAAAACCTATTTCTCCTACGGATTAAAGCTAGCCTACACCTTCAAGTAACAATAAGTATACAAAAATTATATGTAAAACTACATCCGGTCTCATCCTGCTTCAAATTTAACAAAGATAAAAATAACATTTGCTATAATACATATAAAAAATTCAAACATTTATAACAAGCCGCGGGTTGTTCCCTGACGAACAGAAAGGATGCTGCAAAGGATCCAGAGGCATAGTAGAACTACTTTACATAGATTAACACATTCTAAATGAGAGGAAGACCAGACGGAAAAATCTAGCTATGGCCTGGATTGACTACAAAAAGGCATATGATATGGTTTCGCATAGCTAGATAATAAACAGCCTCAAAATATACAAGATATCACATGAAGTCATAAACTTTATCGACAAAACCTTGAAAACCTGGAGAGTGGAGCTGACAGCAGGAGGAAGAAGCTTAGTTGAAACAAAGATCCAACGAGATATTTTCCAAGGAGATGCTCTATCACCCTTACTATTTATAATTGCCATGTTGCCACTTAACTACATACTCAGAAAATGCACAGCTGTGCATTTTCTGAGTATGTAGTTAAGTGGCAACTTAGTAGATCGCAGGAAAAAATCAATCATTTAATGTACATGTACAAACTATTTGCAAAAAATGAAAAAGAACTAGAAACTCTAATACACGCTGTTAGAATATACAGTCAGGACATAGGAATGGAATTTGGCATAGAAAATGTGCCATGCTTGTAATGAAAAGCGGCAAACGACATCTAACTGACGGAATGGAACTACTAAATCAAAACAAGATTAGAACGCTCGTAGAAAACGAAACCTACAAATACTTGGGCATCTTGGAGGCTGACATCATTAAACAAGTGGAAATGAAAGACAAAATTCAAAAAGAATATCTCAGGAGAACTAGAAAACTACTCGAGACAAAATTCTCTCGCAGAAACCATATCAAAGGAATAAATACCTGGACTGTACCACTCGTTAGATATTCTGGGCTCTTTCTCAAGTGGACCAGAGATGAACTAAAGCAAATGGACTAAAGAACAAGAAAACTAATGACAATGCATAAGGAATTACTTCTCAGAGATGACGTTGACAGACTATATGTATCAAGAAAAGAGAGAGGAAGCGGACTTGCCAGTATTGAAAAACACGAAGGAGGACTGATTTCAGCCATCAGAAACGATATTGATAACACGATGGACAACAGAATGACAATAACTAGGAAATAAAAATGGGAAGAAAAACAACTCTATGTGCGTTTTAAACGACTAATAAACAACATCTCACATGACAAAACCTGGACACGGATAAGAAAAGGAAATTTTATGAGAGAAACAGAATCTCTCTTAATAGCATCACAAAACAACGCCATAAGAACCAATCATATCAAAGCGAGAATAGATAAGACGCAACAAAATAGCAAATATAGGCTATGCGGTGACAGAGATGAAACCATCAATCACATAATAAGGGAATGCAGCAAATTAGCGCAGAAGGAATATAAGACTAGAAACGATTGGGTCGCCAAGGAGATACACTGCGAAATGTGCAAGAAATTTAATTCTGACCATACTAACAAATGGTATATGCACAACCCAGCATCTTTCCTAGAAAATAACACACATAAACTCATATGGGACTTTGACATACACACGGATCACCGAATCTCGGCCAGAAGACCTGACCTTATAATAATCAACACAAAAAAGAGAGAGAGATTTCAAAATTGTGGACTTTGTTGTCCCGGCTGACCATAGAATAAAACTGAAAGAATGTGAAAAGAAGGATAAGTACCTCGACCTTGCTAGGGAATTGAAAAAACTGTGGAACATGAAAGTGACAATTATACCAATTATAATTAGTGTGCTTGATACAGTAACAAAAGGGTTACTAAAGGGACTGAAAAACTTGGAAGTTGGCGGACGAGTGGAGACGATCCAAGCTACAGTATTATTGAAAACGGCCAGAATACTGAGAAGAGTCCTGGAGACTTGAGGATACTTGCTGTCACTCAAACTCTAATGAAAGACCATCAGCTAACGCTGATGTGAAAAAGTCATAATAATAATTGTAATTGAAATTAAAATTAATTGTCCTATGAAGGGTTTGTGTAATTTGAAAAACGTAGTATATCAATCTATTATTTTCCCAAAGGAAAAAATATAAAAGATAAAAAAAAAAATTATATTGGAATTTCATCAGTTAGATGGAAATTAAGATATAATAATCATATTCATTCGTTCTCTCATGAACGCTTGAGTAATTAAACAGCTTTATCCAAACATTTTTGGAAGTTGAAAAATATGGGTTTAACCCCAGTAATTCAATGGAGAATATTGAAAAGATCCACTACCCCGAGCTGATTTGATGGTAGATGTAATTTGTGTCTAGAAGAAAAGATGCAAATTATGTTATACCCTGTTCCTGGTAACCTATTAAATCAGAGATGTGATTTGATAGCTCGATGTAGGCATAAAAATAAATTTAGACTATTTTCAAAATATTAAGTGAATAATTAAATAAATAATAAACCGAAAATGATTAACTATGATTTATTAAATTGGTAAATGAATTAGAATTTGTAATTTATAATAAACATTAGTTTTTAGTTTTTTTAGTTCATTTTAATGATAAGAAATGATGTACTAAAAGTAGATTGTCTGGATAATCTTGCAATAAATTTTTAAATTTTTGACATGTATTTTTGCAACTTATATTTGTGGGGGGGTGTTTGTCTTTTAAATATATACACATATACGTTACGTGGACGACACTTTCGCTTGTTTTAGTTCACGTAATGAAGCTTTGTCATTCTTCTATTGTTTAAATGATTTACATCCTTCCTTAATGAAGAGAAGGATAACAAATTACTATTCTTGGGTGTATTGGTAAACGCCGTTCGCTTGCTTTCGTAACTTGTATATATAGAAAGCCAACGTTCACTAGTCTGTATTTGAGTTGGGATGCTTTTGCTTTTAAGTCCTGAAAGGTTAACCTGATTAAGTGTCGCACATTCAGGGCCTTTTAGATTTGTTCAGATAACAAGATTAAAAGTGAATTTGAGCAAAGTTGACACCATTAATAAAACTGTTGATAAGTTTAGGAATAACATCAGGTCACTTGGCCCTTCTAAATGCACAGTTTATGTTATACTTCCTTGGATTGGATCTCCTCTCCACTTGATTGACGATAAAGTTTCTTCCTCTGTTACACGCTATTATAATGCGGCTATGCTTCGAACCATCTTTACTACACGAGCTGCATTTTTCTCTATTCATAAGGATGTGCTCCCAATCTTCCAACAAAACAATTTAATTCATAAATTTCAATATCGCTGTAGAGCTACATATATAGGGCGCACTTCACAACGCCTTGAGGTTAGCGTCAAATCGCATGTTCCAATAGATATTCGTAACCACACAACATCCTGGCATTCAAAATTGCCCGATTCTGCCATCTGTGAACATTTGAATGCCTTAAATAGTTGTGTGATTAATTACCATGATGAGTGTTTAGTAGTCTTGCATAGAGCTAGGACTAAGCAACATTTCATTGTCCGAGAGGCCATTTATATTCTATCGAATAGACCTTCCCTAAAAGTAAGTAAAGTTGGTGACCGTAGTCGAGGGTGACCGAAAGGCTCCCTTTTTGATAGCTACAACACCAAAGTGTAGGGGAAGGCGCTACTCCATTCCCTGGATTGCTCCACTTTACCCTTACCTTATAATGCTGAGTGTAAGCCAGGTAGCATCAAGTATCATTTTTGAGTCTTTGATATGACTCGACCTGGGATTAAACCCGGGTCTCCCGGGCCATTTACGAACACTATTATGCCAATGTCTGGTATATAGGCCTTCTCTAAACACTCTTAACCTATAAGGAGATATTTCGTACTTAATTTAGGATGGCTTTAATTTTTTCTCCTCACTTTGTCTGGCTATCATTTTTCACCTTCACCCCACCCTTTACTTAATCTTAATTTACATTGTTTTAAACGACTTCCGATAAAAGGGCCCCTTGTGACTTCAATATTGCAAATCTATTTTTGCATAAGTCTCTATTTTTGCATATGCCTATATATATATATAACCGAATTATATATAACTGTATTAAATAACTATCAAGGGTTGACATGCCGTTAAACCAAATCAAATCTTACCTCAAATCAATTTACTAGCTTCACAACAAAAACACCTTTAAAATTTTCTAGAAATCTAATTTCAAAAACCAAAACATAATTTATTGACTAGATTGTACTCGCTGCAAAAAGCAATACATTGGAAAGTAAGAATGACCATTTTACTTTGAATTAAAATAATTACAGCCACAGAACTACATCTATCGACTATAACAAACTAGTAGACAACATTTCCACTGAAACGGACGTGATTTCAACAGAAATACAACGTTCACAATCATAGAAAGAATTGAAAAGAAAGAATTGGACAATATCACAGTGATAATAGAAACACACGGAAATATAGTGGATAAAATATTTCCAAACCATTTCTAAACCATCCTAAAAACATCGATCTGAAATATTTTCGACAGATATGAGTTGACACAAAAATACCTGAATAAACAAATGCCTATGTTAAATATAAGACTAAAATTGCTACGGTTAATTTGAAACATGCCCATCTATGCTTAAGAAATATCTTCCAAATGTAGTTCTCACTGTCAGGTGTTCACGATACCAGAAATCATAAAATGGTCAATTCAAAGCTTTTGTATACTAAAATGTATTTTTATTCAATGAATGCATATCCATTTTTATGCAAATAATCTGTTCTTTTGAAAACAATTTAGTTTAGCATAACTACACAGTTTAATGGTCAAAAACATTTCCATTTCAAACTATTCAAGTAGTTATATGTAACAATTCAGTTAAGTGTAAATGCAGTTTTAATGTCGAAAAATAGTTCTATTTTAAATAATTCAGTTAAGCATAAGCATGCAGTTTAAATGTAAGTACGGTTTAATTGTCAAAAACATTTCTATTTCAAGCTATTCAGTTTATTAAAACAATTCAGTTTAGCATTAGTATGCTGTTAGTTCTATTTAATCCATTGATAGGGCCCTATCAGGTGCTACCATTCCGGGCCAGAGTGGACCTGGGAGCAATGGCAATAAAGGGGTACTCCGCATTCCCCACTGCTGGAACCTCACCATCAGATTGTTTAGTGTCATATGCAGGACACTCATTAGAGGGGTCTTACCCCTCTGCAGAGGTGCAGTCAGTGTATTCTACAGCCCCAGCTGACTGGGCAAACGAGATATTGGGTTTGTCTTTTCACGAAGCAATGATTTTTAGGGTGAATATGTGTTCATATACATATAAATGTTCATACAATTGGCGTATTGAATATCTTAGAAGTAGAAAAATACTAACGGAACGGAAGAGATAATTATTGCATCAATCTTCTAAATGGTGGTGTCTACTTAATTGTTTGGAAATACACAACTCACTTTGGCTCTTCGCAGGCATATATATATATATATATATATATATGTGTGTGTGTGTGTGTGTGTGTGTGTGTGTGTGTGTGTGTGTGTGTGTGTGTGTGTGTGTGTTTATACAATGACCACTATGCAAATAGCAATGTTGCTTCCAACAAAGCCTTTATCAGATGATGACTCTGGGTTCAGGCATAGTTTTGGGCCCGAAGCATCATTATTACTAACCCAGTGCGCTCCGGCAGTACCCGACGATACCATCAGACTTTGTTGGTTTCTCTGCACTCTGTGGGAACGCCATATCCATACTAATGCAGTTAGAGCTTTCTTCTGGATGCTTTTAGATATATTTTTTCTTGTCTGATCATGAGAGTCCAAGATTATTCAAGTATATGGAGGTTAAGTTGGTAATGAAACCTCGGTATCCGACCTCAGTAGGAGATTTATAAGCTATTCCGCCATTTCTGATACAGTGTTCTTGCTGATATTGATATTTTTTCAACTTACACTGATGCACCCAGTCAATATTCTTCTAAAAAAGGAACGTTAATTCGACAACGGGAAATTTTCTTAAATCAATGGCACAAATGACGATACCTTGACGCTAGGCAGTAAACGTTATTTCAGTTGGAAATGTAAATTGATGTTCTAAGATCAGTCGCAGCGTGCCAGTTCCTTCAACTATCAAACAAGGTTGACATTTACTTATATATATATATATATATATATACATATATATTTATATATATGAAAATACCAAGATATGAAAAATCATATATATTTATATATAGATAATAAGCCAATGTTTAACGTTGCTGTTTTTTAAATAATCTTTTGTGTGCTTTTATTATGTGAGGTTGTCTCACCCAAAAAATTATTTTCAAATGAAAAAATAAAACGAAAAAAGGAAAAAATTTTTTGCGTTCTACTGTTGCGTTCTGTTTCAAAATGTATAGTGTTTAATCTTTATTGATTTACTTTTTCCTTTTTTTTTTTTTTTTTTTTTTTTCAGAAAAGATAATCACTTAAACAAGGGATAATCAAAAGGAACAAAATCAGAAAAATATGAAGGATCAAGCAATTTTTCCAACCGTGATTCTCTAAGAGATCTTTTTGTTAATTAAGCTACGTGAAGACGGGTATCATCGTGATGGAAAAAGACTCCCATTTTGTTAACTAAGGAGAGACGTGTTTTGTCCAAAACTGTTTTTAAACGACAAAGTTGATTGCGACAGAAATTAGAAGTAATTATTTGGTTATTGTTAAACAGTAATTGACAATTTCTTGAATGTATAAACGCAACATGACCTTCTATGGATGAAGTTCACCTCTTGGTTATAGAGCAGATCTTTTCCTTTAACTCATCCACTGATGACGACGTTTATTGTTATAATAAAGGACCCACTTTTCACCACCAGCAATAAGCTTGTCTAAAAAAAGGTACCTGACGATGTCGTGTAAGCAATGACTTACAGCAAGTAATTACAGAATCAGTTGGATAATTTTAGGATGACATCAAGAGAAGGGCTGAATACGAGTTGGTCTTATATTTTACGTCAAAACCTAAAGAATTTTGCAAGCGTAGCATTTATAAGCTTGTAAACAGATAGAATAAGGTTCTAGAAGCAAATGGAAGTCATGTTGATGATTAGATATTTCTACAGACACAATTTATTTTTGATTAATAATACTTACTAAAGAATCGGAATTACATTCGTTCCCGGATAAAAAGGGATATCATTACTTGGCATTCCGCCATTGTAAATGTGTGATAAACTTAAACTTTGTAAAGCTTAGTAAACGTTTTCTCTTGCAGAGGATAAACCGAACAAGACTACCTTCCTTTATGGTATTATACAAAAGTCTTCCTTTTTAAATATCTCGTTTTCTTTATCTTTATAACAAACACAAAAACAAATCTACATCTAACAATCTTATCTTTATTCTCGTCTACCCATTTTTCTTCAACCCTCATATTCATAACCTTTTTTGACAATTTTTCTTGCGAATTCTTTGTAGTTGAACTTAAAAAACGTCTGTAGAAAAATGCTGGCGCACGCCTTTAGGTACTTTGCGATTTAACCCCTTCCTGTACACGTGATAGATGGATGGGGAGTGCCCTCACCTCAGTTTTTTTTCTTTTCATTTTTCCTTTCCTAAGAAAGAAATGATTTAAAAACAGCTGTGGGTACTGTTCCGTACGAGGGAGAGGTCTGACATTAGTTACTGATTTACTACTGAAAATTTATTCTAATAATAGGATTAAAACTGATTTGAAGTAGAAACAAAAGTCATTTAGTCGAGTTGTTTGATAGATATAAAATGTGCGATACCAACATGGGATAAATATGAGTGAGACCTTTATTTTTTCTGTTACCTCACCAACTGGAGTAGAACGGTAATTAATGTTCTAAAGTATACATGAAATATGAATTTTAGACATTCACGGTCGGTACTCTCTCTCTCTCTCTCTCTCTCTCTATATATATATATATATATATATATATAACCTAATATATATATATATATATATATATATATATATATATATATATATATATATATATATATCAGTGAGTGAAATGAGATGAAAATAGCAAATTTATTAAATTTTAGTTTTAAAACCCAAAACAACAGGATTTCATTATTTCTTGTGAAACATTATTCAATCAGAACAGATATTATTAGTTTTTAATTATGATCAAACTCGTTAACATTGAAACTCAGAAACTAAAACATACATATTATGGTGGTTCATATTTACGTAGTTACTATTTTCGTATCATTTTGTTTCTTTTCATCTCAGTGAAGATTATTCTAAATTTTACCCAAGTCAAATAATTCTAATTCGTCTTACTTTTCTTAGGCATTGGTACGGTAAATCGTAAAACCATGAGGTAAAGTATCTTCTTGTATTATATTTAGTTTCTAAGATAAATTATTTATTCTAAATTTACTGTTAAAATATTACTTAGTTGATTCTCTGTTTTCCTCTCTTTTCTTATTCATTTGAAACCAAATTTCTGATCAAAATAATGTGATCTGCCATTTACGCACAGTATTGTGAATATAAAACATATGTTTTATATTCATAATACTGTACATAAATGACATATCACGTTATTTTAATCAGCCAAAATATAACATCATTATTTTACACCATAATTTTGAACTATTCAAATAATAATGATATTTGATTTTTGGTTAGAGTATCGCTTTAATGCAGTTATACCTAAAATGGATGGTATCGTACCCCACCCCCTGAGGAAAAGTAAAAAGATCCAAAAGATTGGTTGGGGCTGTAGAATATACCGACTGCTTCTCTGCAGAGGGTAAAGACCCCTCCCTCAACGAGTGTCCTGGATATGACACTAAACAATCTGATGGTGAGATTCTAGCAATGCTGGAGCTATGGGGAATGCGGAGTACCCCTCCATTGCCATCGCTCCCAGGTCCACTCTGGCCCAGAGTGGTTGCACCTGATATGGGCCTTATCTATGGGTTAAATAGAACTCACGGCATACATATGCTAAACTGAGTTGTTTGATTAAACTGAATAGCTTGAAATGTTTTTTGACAACTAAACCGTACTTAAATTTAAACTGCGTGCTTATGCTGAACTGAATTATTTGAAATGGAACTGTTTTTTGACATTGAAACTGAATTTACTCTAAACTGAATAGTTTAACGTAGAACGTTTTTGACAATTAACTGAGTGTAAACAAAATCTGTAATTATACTAAACTGAATTAGCCGAATTAGAACTGCTTGACAAAACTGAATAGCTAAAAATAGAAATGTTTTTCACAATTAAACTCTACTTACATTTAAACTGCGTACTTATGCTAAACTGAATTTTTAAAAATTGAACTGCTTTTGACATTGAAACTGTACTTACACTAAACTGAATTATTATATATAACTGCTTGAATAGTTTGAAATAGAAACGTTTTTGACAATTAAACTGTGTACTCATGCAAAACTGAATTGTTTGAAATAGAACTGATTATTTACATAAAAATGGATTTGGCGTTAAATAACTTACAAAGGTTGATATGCTATAAAACCAAACCAGCCAACCAACCAACCAACCAAAAGATTGATGAAAAAAAAAGTGATCGAGGACAGTGAGATATCAGAATCAAAGGAATTCATTATTATTATTATCATTATTATTATTATTATTAAATTTCCCACGAGTTTTTCACACCAGCGTTAGCTGATAGTCTTTCACTGGAATCTGAGTGACACTAAGTCTCCTAGGGTCTCTTCGACTCTTTTCAGTGTTCTGGCCGATCTTAACAATCCTGTAATTTGGATAGTCTCGATTCGTCTTCCGATTTCCAACTCTTCAAGCTCCTTTAGCAAGCCTTTGAGGATCGTTCCAAACTCGCCAATTACAATCGGTATCACCTTTACTCTCATGTTCCACATCTTTCTTAGTTCTCTGCTAAGATTCAAGTACTCTTTTCGTTTTCTTTGAGTTTCACTCTGTATTACAAAGTTTGGTCTTCTGGTCGAGATCAGGTAATCCTTTAGTATCTCGAAGTCCCAGAGAATTTTATGTGTCTCATTCCCCAGGACAGATTTTGGGTTTTGAATATACCATTTTTTCGCATGGTCAAATTTCAATCTTCCTCCTTCTTTTCTTAACACTTATAGCCTGCAGTGTTATCATTTTTTTGGCCCTTTGGTCCATTTGTTTAAGTTCTTCCTTTGTCCATTTTAGGAATGGTCCCGAATATCTTACGAGAGGGACCGCCGAGTGTTTATCCCTTTGATGAGATTTCTACTGTAGATATGATTTCTTGAAGTTTCCTCGTTCGTTTAAGGTACTCTTTTCTTATATTTTTACTTTGATCTCCGTTTGTTTGATGGTGGTAGCTTTTAATATTCCCAAGTACTTGTAATTTTCCTTTTTTCTAAGTATTCATGCTCTATCTTGATTGACCATTCTATTCCTTCCGGAATTTGTCTTTTTTTACTTTTCATTATGAGCATGCTTATTATTATTATTATTTATTTATTTATTATTTATACAATTTTTACAAAACTATAAGAAATAGAAGTCACGAACACTTTACTTAATAATTATCTCTTTTGAATCCTTTGCACAGAGTGATGCTTAATGTGTTAGTCTGTTAGTGAATTAAATTTTCTCTTTCTTGTAGCCTTGTACCAGACAAAGCTAAACTTAGTAAGTACTTAAGACATCTTACTGTTACAACAATGATTGTGATAACTGATTAAATTTAACAGCATGTCAACCTGCCTTGGTTTATTTTATGCTAAGACGTCAGGAAATCACGAAATTGCATTCATTGTACATTCAATGGGAGAATCCCCGTGAAGTAGTAGTTAACGTGTTCGACTGCGACATCGGAGTAAAAGAGTTCGAACTCTAATCACGCTATTCCGCTCACTTTCGTATTAATACTCTTGGGAAAGGTATGGACCTCCTAATACCTCCCATGTATGGTTAAAATAATATCACGGCTATTTTTCTAGAAGGATGGCTTTGATACGAAATAACCCACGAAGGTTGCTATGCCATTAAACAAAGAAATCTAACTAAACCATTGTACGTTCATATTTATAATTTTGTGTTGTTGTACATTACTAATGATTATAATGTCGGAAAGCATGTAAAAAAGTAAATTTACAACGAGAAAGCATTGCGAATACTTTTACTATAGAATTGTATTGAAAAAAAAGGAAGGATTTTTTTATCGTTAGGAATTATAGCGGACGTTACGGACAGAATCTAATTATCTATTATTTTTATTATCACTTTAGAAATGCACTGAAATTCAAAAAAGAGATTGTCAGATGTTTAGAAATAAGGCAAGCATTACTGACAGAATAGAGCTATTATATGTATTGCTCTAGTTGGTAGAGTGTTCGCCTAATAGCCCGGGACGCCGGGGGTTCAATCCCAGGTAGAGTCATACCAAGGACTCAAAAAATGGTACTTGATGCCTACTAGCTTAACACTCAGTATTATAAAGTACGGGTCAAAGGTAAAATGGAACAATCGAGGGAAAAGAGTAGCACCCTGCCCTACACCTTGATGTAATAGCTAATGAAAAGGGAGTCTTCGGGTCGCTTTCGACTTTACTTACTTTTTATATGTAAATGAAAATGCATTGTTAATCATTTTGTGAAGGTAGGTATTGATAGTAATCAGGAATAAAAATGAATGCCACTGACAGAATAATGTCATTATATATACAATGTAAATGCATTGCAATTGATTTTTCTATGGAAACGCATTGAATTCCAAGAAAGATAGTGTTATATAGCAGAATTATATAATATATCTGGTAACATTATAGTATTTTCATCTTCCAAAGTTCAGTTCACCCTTCTCTTTTTATTATTTTTCTAGAAACGGTCTACATATAACAATTATTTCTGCCTTCACAACGATCGTTCTACTCCTCTTCACATCTCTCCTCCTTCCCCGCTTCTTTTCCCCTGCTCTACAATTTCTGCATGTAGCATGTCATAAATAGAAAAAGGTCCCAATTATAACGGTAAAGTACTTTTCATTATTCTCAAGGAAGACTCACTGAAAAGAGGGAAAATAAGAGAAGACAACATCAGTGCGAAAACTACTTGCAGCAATCGACAAATTCAGTAAGCGTCGTGCAAATTATACGTTTTGGCGGGAAATAATGTCGTGGGTGTGTCCTGTGCACACGGAAAGGCCTCGAGGTGTCCAGGGCACAACGACCGGGTGAGCCGCAAGTTACAGAGGAATTTTCATCAGGAAGCAACGCCTTCATCCGACGATTAGACTTTATATACATATATAAAAAATGTTGCCTGAAGAGTTTCCTGTAATTTTGTGTGATTGTTTGCTTTTCACCTAAGAAACTTTAAAGAAAGTTGTAATTAAAATGATGACTTTGTCTAAGCTTTGTGAATGAAGTTACTTTTGCAAAATGTTTTCTTTGTGTTATGCAACTCGTACACTGCTGTCATCTGTGGCTCTGTTCTTCAGGCTATCAAATATAAGGACGTAGCTTTTATTTTCTGACATCCACTAGGTGAAAATGTTCGATTCTCATAGATCGCCTGTACTTCAGGTTATTTTAGGTTAGCCTATTTGTTTTAGCGGTATATCAACCCTTGATGGTTATTTAATGTCAACTCTTGTTTATATACATGATTTTTTAGTGAATGGTGTGCAGGCAACTTTATTTTTAAACAAGTTAGAGTTCATTTATTTGCACACTGTTAAATGGTTTCAAGTATTGCATTAATCTTACACACAGTTAAATGGTTAAAGAGCTCTATTTGACCCATAGATGGGATCCTAACAAGTACAACCAGTCCGGGTCAGAACTGACCAAAGAGTAATGGCAATGAAGGGGTTCTCCACATTCTCTAAACTTTCAGGAGTGGAGCCTCACTATCAGATGCAGCTTAGAGTCATATCCAAGACACTCTTTGGAGGAGGGGGTCGTACCTCACGGCAGAGTTTGTATTCAGTCTATTCTATAGCCCCAGCCGACTTGGCTGGAACAAGAAAAAGTAATAATTTCGTCACATAGTGTAATAGTATTCATTGACGTAACATTTTGATGACAATGTTATCTACCGATAATATAAACTTTTCTTGAAAATGGATTGAGCTGAGACTTTGTGTGAAATACTCATCGCATTCACTAGACTTGACAGAACTTGCTTTCTTCTTATCAAAAAAGCTTAAAGGCTAATTTTGTACCGGGGGAAAACTTAAAAACCTAATTTAAACTTAAATCTTGAATGATTTTCTTTGTAAATGTAAATCTATTCCTTATCATAAGTGTCTAATTTTCAACAATTATCATGGATACTATCAACAAACTGTACATTTATTTTAGTGTAAGAGATACACCACACTACCCCCCACACACACATAAGCAATTAACCAACTTCATAATCAAGCTAAAACTTGCTTAGTACTCATAAAGATTATATATATATATATACATATATATACATATATATATATATATATATATATAAAGATTATATATATATATATATATATATATATATATATATATGTATATATATATATATATATATATATATATATATATATATATATATATTTGAGGTGCATACGATAAGTTTCCAGACATTTTTGTATGGGCATTTAAAGTTGTTGCAGACTCTTGAAAATTTAATATGTTATTGCTATAGATCTTATGTGATGACTGACCAATTTTTTATGATTTCAGCTTCAAATGAACAGCTACAGCAGCAATTGGAATACACCCTACTAAACCCTGATTGTCACAGCTGGTGAATTTCAAAAATGCAATCTGACACTTTAGAAGAACGATATGCAATAAAATTCTGTTTTAAACTTGGAAAAAATGCCACAGAAACGTATGGAATGCTTCAGACTACTTTTTGACCATCTTGCATGAATCGAGCATCAGTTTTTGAGTGGCATAAGAGATTCAAGGAGGGCAGGGGAGTTTGTGAGAGATGATGAGAGGTGTGGGAGGAGTAAGGAAGTCAATACACCAGAGTTGATTGGCCAAAGGGTTAGGGTTAGGGTTAATATGTTGAGGTTTTAAGGGAGTTTAGCAAGAGATTCCGCCGGAAGAGGCCAGCACTCTTCAAATCGAGTTAGTGGCATTTCCACTAGGACAATGCACCAGTCCACAACTCCATCCTTGTCACAGACTATTTGACCAAGATGGGCATCAAGACAGTTCCTCACCGTCCCTATAGTCCAGACCTTGCTCCCTGTGACTTTTGGTTAGTCCCTAAGCTCAGAGGCTGTCGTTATGAGACGAGGAGATGAAAGAGGCTGTGACGAAGGTCATTGACACGCTCACACAAGAGGACTTCCATGGGGCCTTCTAGAAATTGTTGGAACAGTACAACAAGTGCATTGTAGCCGGAGGAGATTACTTCAAAGGGAACTAGAGTTTCATGTGTGTACTATCAATAAAAGTGCCCATACGAAAAAAGTCTGGAAACTTATTGTATGCACCTCGTATATATATATATATATATATATATATATGTATATATATATATATATCTATATATATATATATATATATATATATATATATATATATATATATATATATATATATACGCTCTTCATTGATTTATAGCACCTATATTTTCTACCTGGAAGGAATCAATATCATTCATTATCAAAGTCTAACCAAGTTCCCGTAGAAATGATTTGACATCTTTGCAAGTTTTTCAAAGCAGTAATAGCCGATGGTTATTACTGAAGTCCAAATGACATAATCTTTCCAGGACTATTGATGCGTTCTGGACAGTCTCAATTCTTTCTCGGATTTCTAGTTCCCCTATTCTTGTTTCGAAGTTCTTTGGGATCATTTCGAGTACTCTCATTATTATTAGTATTATTGTCACCGTCATATTCCACACGTTCTTTTACCCTCTGGTAAGATCAAGATACTTTTTCACATTCTGGGATCTCCTGGAACTGCGAAGTCTTCTGACTTGTTTCTTCTTGATTATTGCAAGTGAGTCTAGTCTTTTGGCCGTGATCAGATGATTGTTTATTACAAGAAAGTCTGGTCTTCTAGCCAAGACTAGGTCGCACAAAATTTTTTGTATCTCAATTTCTAGTATGATCACATTTTTATTGCTTGCACAATTCCTAATGGATCACTTCCTCACCCTGCCATCCCTGCACATGAACTCTTTCTGTGACAGTTTTCTGTATTCGCTTATTTAGTAGTTTGGTGTTTCATCTCTCTCTCTCTCTCTCTCTCTCTCTCTCTCTCTCTCTCTCTCTCTGTGAGTGCTAAGCAAGTTTTAGCTTGATTATGAAGTTGGTTAATTGCTTGTGAGTGTGTGTGTGTGTGTGTGTGTGTGTGTGTGTGTGTGTGTGTGTGTGTGTGTGTGTGTGTGTGTGTGGGTAGTGTGGTGTATCTCTTACACTAAAATAAATGTACAGTTTGTTGATAGTATCCATGATAATTGTTGAAAATTAGACACTTATGATAAGGAATAGATTTACATTTACAAAGAAAATCATTCAAGATTTAAGTTTAAATTAGGTTTTTAAGTTTTCCCCCGGTACAAAATTAGCCTTTAAGCTTTTTTGATAAGAAGAAAGCAAGTTCTGTCAAGTCTAGTGAATGCGATGAGTATTTCACACAAAGTCTCAGCTCAATCCATTTTCAAGAAAAGTTTATATTATCGGTAGATAACATTGTCATCAAAATGTTACGTCAATGAATACTATTACACTATGTGACGAAATTATTACTTTTTCTTGTTCCAGCCAAGTCGGCTGGGGCTATAGAATAGACTGAATGCAAACTCTGCCGTGAGGTAAGACCCCCTCCTCCAAAAAGTGTCTTGGATATGACTCTAAGCTGCATCTGATGGTGAGGCTCCACTCCTGGATTTTGGGATTTTTCATATTTTTTGTAATATATTTAATTCTATTTTTCATTAAAACAGGAGTTATGGACAGATAAACCAACAGAAAAAGTTAATCTGTTCATTATAATGATAAACATCAATAAACTTTTATTTTTGTGTCTATAGAATGAATTTCTTCAAATGAAAAATGTATGTTCAGAAATGATTACAACGATTATAACTTTGCTTTTGTGAGGGGGGGGGGTACTGGTGTGTGCTAGTTACTGCTGTACATAAACATTGCTATTCTCTCGCTCTCTAGATTTGTTCTTTTTTGTTTTAATGGCATATCAACCTTCTTAGATTATTTAGTGCTAGAGCCATCCTTGTAGAAGAACAGTAGTGTTATTATTTAACCCATAGATGGGAGGATAGAGTTCATACCATGGATATTAGTCCGAAAATGAACGTAATAACGACTCGAGTTCGAACTCTTTTACTTCGTGGCCGCTGTCCAGTCTCTAGATTCAGAATCTTCAGAATGCAAAATTCCGCTTCAATACCAGAATCGATGTCTGCTTGCTGAGAGACTGCTGTTACATCGTTTAAGATACGTTTTTTCAGCACAACAGGAACTGATCTTTGGCAAAGTCGCACAGAAGCAAAACTTTTGAGAAAAAAATAATGCTCGATATTTTCGATATGAGAGAAAAAAATGAAAACCGAACTCTAATATTATGATCTAGCAGTTGTATTGCCTAAGCTTTGCTTAGTTTGGCATAAGTTCAGAAGAACGAGACATTCAATGAGAAGTGAACTCACGAACAATTGTCTTCTAGCCTAACTCGTTAACTAATATACGGCGCGAGGAGCCCGAGCTTTCAATTGTCGTAAAACGTTTGATTTGTAAATTGCAAAGTATATAAACTGTTGCAACCAAGTCTTACGGTCAAGTCACGCTGAAAGCACCGGTTAGATCACCAAAGTTAAGCAACGGTGAGGTAGTTTAATTCGAAAATAGGTGATTATTTAAGAATACCTATTACAATGAGAGATGTGTGCCAGATTAAGCAAAGCTTATTACATAATAACAAAAACCTATTATGCGACAAGAGAATAAATTTCACACCTACCATATGACTTTGTGCCATGCTAAACTAAGCAAAGTAATGGGAAATTAATGTTCAAAGATTTAGTCTCACTTACTGGGTTAGTTGACTAGTTGCTACTTACCACTGAGAACTATAGTCATTGTCAGAACCCATTTCTGATCATCAAGATTCCAAATGCTGATTTTTATTGATAGGGGATAACCAGCGATGATCAGTGAAAAAAAAGATAACAAAATGTTTTAATTAAATAATGCTAATAAAAGTTAGACTAGATTGGATTGTTTTCCAAGTTTCAGCAAATTTCCAAATTTAGGTGCTTTATTTAATTTCTTTTTTCTACTTTCATTCATTTCCTATCTTTCGATATTTCTTTCTGTCTGTCATTTTTAATATATAAAATAAAACATTTGTTTCTTTTTACTGCATTTCAACTTCCTTTCTTTCTCTGTATATTTTTATCTGTCTTTTATTATTTCGCTGACCATTCTCTTGTTCCTTACAATATTTTCAAAAGGCCTCTCTCTTCTGCATACCGGCAGCTGGTCTCTGATTTGCGGGGTTTGCAGCGGAAGTTCCCCCAATTTTGCTGGTGCAGTTAGAGTGTCTTCTTCCTTCCTATCGTCTCTTCAACAAACAACCTTCTTTTATATTTCTTTCTTTTTTTATCTTTCTTTCTTCTCTTTTCCTTCTACTCTTCTCGCTCCTATCTTCTTCTTCCTTCTTTATCCCTTCCGTCATCGTCAACTTCAACGACGCCCACCCTAATCCTTACATTTTACTCTGCACCACTGAACAAATTTCTTTGTTTGCTTCAATTTGTATTTGTATAATTGAAAAAGTCATCGGCGCTTCACCACCAATTCGTTCATCTATCATGGGGGGCGAAGACGGGTGAGAAGAAGAAGAAGAAGAAGAAGAAGAAGAAGAAGAAGAAGAAGAAGAAGAAGAAGAAGACTTCAGTATTAATCAACTCCTTCTATTCTTACTCTAAGTTAATCAGTTTTCGTTTGGCTTTTTTCTTCTTGATTTTCTTTCTTTCTCTCTTTGTTGCTTTTAAGCATTTTCTTTCTTCTTTTTTTTAAAAATAATTTTCTTTCGATCAGTCTTTCTTTCCGTCTGTTTCTACTCTCTTAACTGTTTTTCTTTTCACCCTTTTCTATCAGTTTCTTACAAATTATTATGTTGCTTCTTTCCCCTTTGATTCTTTGTCTACATTTCAAAAAGAAAAAAAAAAAGAAAAAGAGCGATTCCCGGTTTCTATCTTAGCACAACGTTTATCAAGCACGTTATATTGACTTCTTCGCATATGTAGTAAGCTTGACTTTCACAAGATGCATTACTACCGTGGCCTTGTGCCTGATTACACTATACTTAGTCAATAACTACAAGAGATTCTTTCTTTCTTTTTTTCTTTCTTGTTTCTACTTTAGCTCTAACTCCATTTTAGTCTTCCTTCCCCCACCTACCTTTCTACAAAATTCAAGATGACATAAAAAAATTGACGCCCTGTGACGTCAGAATACTGGCACTGCACAGTCACCTCCCATCACTCCGACGGAGAAGTTTCCATTAAAAAAAACAAAAAGTAGTTAAAGAATTAATACAGAAAAGGAAGAGAAGGAAGAAGCAGGAATCAGTTTTCGTCCGATCTCTAAGGCACGTGCTACTCTATAGACCTGTGATTAGCGCGGCTCATGGGGCGCCTGACGTGGCCCATCATAATCGACGCTGGGGGATCCAGTTACACTCGTTCTAAACGCCATGTAACGCTCTCTCTCTCCCTCTCTCTGTCTCTCTCTCTGTCTCTCTCTCTCTCTCTCTCTCTCTCTCTCTCTCTGTTCTCCTCTTTTCTTTCTGGTTCTCCACTTCACTTTTTAGAAGGAAACCATCCTCACACGTGATAACCATTAAATCGAACGGGTTGAGAAACAATAAATAACATTTAAAAAAAGACTCGAAGTGAAAACAAAAATAAATGAGTTAATGCCATCACTAATTTGGTTTATCTTTGCTTAGCACACAGACAAAATATTTTTTAAATTAAAAAAAGCAAAATAAAAAATGTCAGAACCTTTGTGAGATGATTAAAAGAAATAGGACATATTCTCCCACCAAGCGTTTCCATTAGACAACAAAAGAATCAAGGATATGGTGTCAAAAATTATAGAAATTGAATCGGAAGCAATTTCAAAGAAATCAGGAACAGTGATATTACGTTAATGTAAAAGTTTCCATTTGACAACTCACATCATTATTCGCTCATCAAAATATTTCCCTTGCTTTCTATGGTTTTATACTATCTATCAGATAAATGTTGCATTCTATCGTAAAGGAACAATTCCTATATTGTTTCAATACTTCGAAGAATTTTTTGATACTCTGAACGGGGTCAGCGTAACTGACAAGACAAGTGATAGTCTGAACGTCGAAGCCAGACTTGGAGAATATATCGCATATACAAGAACTTCTAATGCAAATTCTATTGCTTGTTACGTTGAGTATTAAGTATGAAGAAGAGCACTGTCATACAGATAAATAACCAGTCGATTACTTTGTCTAGATAAATGACTTATTTGTTTAATTACGTTATTAAAATGATTAGGCTGATTTGCTAATAAACTTGTATTATTTGGGGCATTTTGCAGGTTATAATGATTAGTAAGTAAATACATGTTATGTTTCGATACTTTTCAATACACCTCATTGATTGAACAATAAAGATATCCATTACATGTATATATACAGAGTTTGTTTTTACCTATCAATCTAAATAACATACATGCAACCATGTTAATGCATACCTTTATACTGAAGTATATTCAAGTAATTTTATATACCATGAAACAGTTGTGGAGGTGTTATGAATTCTAACGAACCCACACCCAAAAATCTAGGATTGATTATGATTGGATTATCGAGTATGAAAATGTCCACTTTAGCAAAATGTTCACTTTGGCAAAATTATTTTCAAAAAACAGTTCGTATTTACCCAATCATTTCACCACGAGCAGAATGTGGCACAAAGTCATTTTTTTGCAGTTGGTTTGGAATTCAGTACATCTTTCTCCTAAACCAATTGCACAATCAAAGCTAAAGAGCCCAGCTTCCTCTCCAAATTACCTATTGCTGGAGAAGAAATGGATTTATGCATTTCCCAAGGGCATTAGCACGAAATGAAATGCAAACAGTATCGTTCAGGATTTGAATTTGACTCGTTGTCAAAGCCGTTATACCATGCACTTGCCTCCTAGTTAGTGAATTCGATTCATACTCGGTGCTCCATACTTCTGGAACTAAGCTTATGAATGAAAACTTGATGTATTTTTTCTGTTGCCTTTTCCTTCAAATGTTTCTTGAATTCATAAGTTTTCAAGTTCTTAGGGTTTCCAAAGCAGTGTTTCTTAAAATGATGAATAATTCACTAAAGAGTGAATGACACAAATTTAGAAGGAATGAAACATGATAAATGAATGAAATATAAAATGTACTGAAATTAATTCATCTTATTTTTAGAGAACAGACAAATGAACTCGTCTCAATAATATACTATAAAAGCTTTGAATTTGCAAATACCTTTAATGTTTTCTATCAAAATCAGCTAAAGCTAAAATAGAAAGAGTCACATTAACAGAGAATATACTAAAAATCATTTTAACGATTGGTTAACATTCAAGAGTGAAAATTTGATATTCGTAGGGAAATTTAGATTATGTACGATCAAAAACATCTTTCAAAAGATGGTTTCTCGTTGATAACTGTTTATTGTAAAGAATCCTTCTCAATGAACTTTTCTCTTTCCTTATGAATAACAAATCCTCCGTTGTGTAGTATAAGTATGCATGCTAAAAGTTTGTATCTTTACATCAAATCGATTGACTGTCTGAAAAACTACATTACCATCCCACAGGGAATTAAGAGTGTAAAAAGTCAACCGAAAAGGTAAATAAATTATCAAAGAATGTCCCAACGGACAACATCACCGAAATAAACAAGCTTTATGCAGGAGAAAAAGTAATCAATAATAAAATTTTTGTTCAGGTTCTTTCGAGGAATACCATATTCCCCTAAAAAACCTGAACATAAATACGAAACCGGCATGGGAATTTAGGCTAGAATGACAAATAAAGAAACTACGACAGCAAGAGAAAGTGCTAAGGAAGAAGAAACGCACAAGGATACATAGGAATGAACGGACCAAAACAAAACAGTAGACAAGTCTGACAATACAAATCGAAGAAATGAATCAAAATGTATTGACGAAAAAAGGAGACTCAAAAGGTACTGGACCAGGGTCAAGCAATACAAACAAAACAGGACCTTATAAAAGAACGAAAGAAAATCCTACTAACAACTCGGTGAAGAATGTATACTGACAATCCAGCAACCAGATGCAAAGGAAGCAAAACAATTTTGGACTAAATTATAGGAACTGAAAGAATATAAGAAAAAGGCCGAATGGATAAAGGATGAAAAAAGAATTATAAAAACTCGGGAGCAGACATGCACCTGAACAAAGAGGAACACTTAAGAATATAGCAAATTGAAAACACTAAAACATGATGGATTCTGGTTTTAAGAATTCACGCCCATCTACGACAGATTGGTTCTGCAACAGAGCAAATACCTAGAAGCAAGAATACCCGAATGGATGACGGCAGAGAAACTACACCGATTCAAAAAGACCCCAAAAAGAAATCACCATCCGCAACTATAGACTATAAAGTGTTTACCTTTGATATGGAATATCCTGACCGCACAGATTAAGGAAGAAATTACTCGCTTGAATGCCGCAGACTATTCCCGGAAGGACAGAAAGGATATCGAAAGATAACAAGAGAAACAGATGACCTACTATATATATATAGATCAGCACACGGAAAAATGTACCTATGGCATAGATTGACTACTAAAAAGTTTGGTCCCGCACACTTGAATAATAGAATGCCTGAAGATGTACAGAAGATCCAACGAAGTCATCAAGTTCATCCGGAATGCTATGGAGAACTGGAAAGTGGAATTAACAAAAGGAGGAAAAACTCTGGCAAAAGTAAAAATTCGAAGACATATAGTTCATGGAGATCCACTCTCGTCATCATTAGCAATGATGCCACTCAACTACTTACTTAGGAAGTGCACAGGGGGTAAAAAATTTACAAAATCTCAAAATGTACATGGATGATAGAAGGGATTTGCAAAATATGAAAAAGAACTGGAGACCCTGATACAAACAATAAGAATTTACAGCCAGGAAGACAAAGAGCGGGAGGAATAGAACAGATGAATCAGAAAAGCATCAAAACACTTGAAGAAAATGAAAATTACAAGGACAAACGGAGATGAAAGAAAAAAATAACAAAAGTGTATCTCAGAAGAACAAGAAAATTTCTGTGCAACAGAAATCTCACCAAAGGAAAAAACATCTGGGTAGTCCCCCTTGTAAGATACTATGGACTATTCTCAAAATAGAAAAGGGAAGAACTCAGACAAATGGATCATAGGTCAGGAAAGTTGATGACAATACACAAACCCGTACATCTGAAAGATGGCATTGACAGACTATATTTGACAAGAAAAGAAGGAGGAAGAGGAACCGGTAACATTGAACATTGCGAGGATGCATCAATACGAGGACACGAAGAATATATTAAAAAGATCAAAGAAGAACTTATTGCAACGCCCAATGATACTCACATAAACAAGAATCCGTCCTAGACGCAAAAAGGTCTGGGATTTTGAGATTCAAACAGGGCATCTATTCCTGGTCAGAAGACCAAATCTAGTGTTAATTCACAATAAAAAAAAAGAACTTGTTGTTTCTTGGATTTTACCGTTCTGGCGGACCACAGAATGAAAATAAAAGAAAGCGAAAAGATCGACAAATACTTGGACCTTGCCAGAGAACTAAAAAAAAAACGTTGGACATGAACGTGAAGAGGATGCCAATTGTAGTGGGTGTGCTTGGAACGGTTCTCAAAGGCTTGGAAAAATACTGGAGGAAAATGATATCAGAAGTAGAACCAAAATCACTCAAACTACAGCATTAAGAAAGACAAGAATACTTAGAAGAATCCTGGAGACCAGAGTCAAATTGATGTCCCTCAACCTGCAGTGTAAACCACTAGCTAATGCTGCTGTAAAAAAAATCGCAAGGGGTAAAATAATAAAGCAAATACTTGCATCTTGCTAAAGAGCTGAAAAAACTGAGGAACAAGAAAGTGACAGTAATACCAATTGTCGTTGATGTGCTTTAAAAGGGATTAGAAAAGAGACTGGAAGAACTGGAAAGGGAAAGGAGGATTGATACCATACAGAACACAGCATTGTTTTAGATCAGAACCTAAGAAAAAACCTGAGATCTGAAGAAACGTGTTGACTCTCAAACTCTAGTGAAAGACCACAAGTTAAAACTAATGTGAAAAACTTGCAAGGAGTGAAATATAACAATGATGTTTTTTTTTTGAAGACACATACATTTATGTAGTTTATAATATAAGATTTCTCTCGGGGTTATTAAGTATCATAAAATAGATTTTGTCAGTTTATCAGTTTTTAAAATATTTTTTTAATGTATTTATATATTTACTTATTATGCATATGTTGTCAACAAAACAAAAATACGTCTCGGCAGTAAGAATAAAATACCGTAAAACCATCAAACAATGAGTGTTAAAAGTAAATATGAGATAACACTAATTGCTAAGATTCCGATAATAAAAGAAAAGCTGAAATAAAAAAATCCAACTAAAGGCCCAGAATATCCCAAAAAATTTCTTTCGAGGAATAGGAAAAGAGACTAGAAACCCCCACCATTGAAGCATTGAAAACATCTTAGAATAATAAATTGAGCCGACGAAGCCATATGATAAAAAAGTAAGATGAATTCAAAATATAAAAGACGCATGTAAAAAGTATGAATCATAAATGTATAAAGATATTAGAATAGATTATGAATACACTTCAATGCACTTATAAATGGAAATCACAGGGAACAGATAAAATAACAAACTTTTGGCTCCACCACCTATCCTCCATACATCAACTAATGACGAAACTTATTTCAGAAATCCTTTAAAAAGCTGGAAAATGCCTGATTGGCTCACAGAAGGAGTAACGTACCTACAACCCAAAATAAAATTAAAAAAACGCAGTTTTTTTTTGTTTGTTTCGTCGCATGTCTTCCCACAACATATAAAATGATAACATCGATTCTAAAGGAGAGAATAGTCAAATGTAAAATGTAAGGACATCTTCCCTTTTGACAAAATGAATGCAAAAAGAAAAGAATAATATTCTCCTCTGCTTTTTTATATACCTCTCTCCATAAAACTTAAAAACACTGACTATAGATTAAAACTAGTTCTAAAGAAATGAACTGCCAATTCTATGTGGGCTATTTGATATTATAAGCAAAAAATGATGAGGATTAGAGAGTCAACTAAACACTGCAAAAAGATTTAGTGACGACATAGAGAGGCAATTTGGTCAGGAAAAAAATTGCGAAAGTCACATTTAGAAAAAGCTCGCTAGTAAAGTTTAAACACACCACTCTTGATATACACACGGAAACAACAGATTTAGAACACAATAACATTTATGAATATTTAGGAATTAATTAAGCTAATGGTATCAATCACACTATAGATAAAGAAAAAATAAGAAAAGAATTCTATTGGAAAATAAGATCCATATTATAGAAAGAATTGAATGCAAAAAATGAAGTTATAGCAATTAACACCCTTGCAATACCAGTAGTGACATATAGTTTTCATATGATAAACGAGACGTTAACTGAAATAAAAAAGATGGGTACTAAAGTTAGGAAACTAATAACCTGCCACAAAATGTATAATCCAAGAGCAAATACAAAACTTTTCTATGTCAAAAGAGGAAATGGTGGAGGAGGCTTAATCTAACAATAACAGAACAATCACTTTAAGATTAACGAAATACTTAGACACTACAATAGATTAGATGCTACAGTTATTAAATGCACATTTGAAGCAAAAAAATACTCAGTTAGTAAAGAAAGCAATAAATCTGCTAACGAACTCAACCGCATACCGAAAGAAATAGACATAAAAAAAATAAGCCAAAAAGGCTGCAAAAACATAACGAAACAAGCAAATGCACAACTGACTGAATCAATTAAAAAAAGCACATGATCAAAAAAATTACATGTGCGATACGGACAAAGATTAAAAAATGCCGATACCATTATATCAAAAACTAGTCGATGGCAGAAAAGTGCTGGTCTGAAGGCGAAGACAGAAGGGTTAATAATAGCTGCACATGACCAGCACCTACCAACAAAAAATATTAAGTAAACATTATAAAAAAAAAACAAGGTCAAACCCAATTTGAAGACTGTGAGAACAAAAAACTGAATCACTTAGTTTCCGGTTTCCCAATCTCAACACTAATAGAATACAAAGAAAACATGATAAAATAAGTCCTTATATTCATGGGAAAATATGTTGATATTATGGATACCGAAATCTGAAAAATATTATAAACACCAACCAGAGAAGTTTCTATTTTCTGGAACTTTACCATCCAAACTGACAGAAAAATAAAGAGCTATAAATCAGATATATTGGTTTAGGGCTACCTTCTGACTGATATGTCAGAGCCAACATAATAACATATCAGTCAAAGAATGCAATAAAATAAGCAAATATAAAGACCTGAAAATAGAAATTCAAAAAATGTGGTACCTTAAAACTAGCAGTCACAGTTATAATGAAAGCCCTGGGCATGATCCAGAAAGAGACAGAAAAACATTAACAAGATACCTCATAGTCCCAGCCTATATGAAATATAAAAGAATCCACTTTGCGGAACTGTTTATTTCTTTAGGAGAGTATTATCAATGTAAATGAAAACTAACACCCAAAAGAGATACATACAAAAAGATAGAATTCATATAATCATTACCTTCCCTCACTCCAGGTATTTAGTAAAAACCTGATAAAGGATTGTAAGAAACCGAAAGTAAAGCAGAAAAATTAAAAATAATAATGATAATAATACGAGAAAAATAGGAAAACAGGATTTATTAAATCGAAGAAACAAAAATGAGACGTGAAACAACTACGTGGACACTTCAGAAGATAAATAAAGGAAATTGCAGGAGAGATGAGTATGCTGAAGAAACCTAAAAAGTGAAATTAAATCGCAATGAATAGGAACCTAGAATAATGTAATATAAAGCATTAGAATTGATAAGACTCAGAAGAATAGTAATTGTTGATAGGTTATGCGGAGAGAGAGAGGGGGGGAAGGGAGGATAATAAAATACATATTAAGCGAATGTAACAAAGGAATACAAGAGCCAGCACGACTTGGCAGGAAAGGTGATACACGGGGAATTAGACAAGTGATTAAACTTTGTCCATACTGACTAGGGATATATACACAGTCTAAAATCTAACCTGGCCAGAGAACTGAAAAACATGAAACATGATCACAGAGGGTATCACTATCACCTTCATGATCTATATAATTGTAGTCTTCGGAACAATCCCAAAGAAGTTGAAAAAGTGACAGGAAGAGCCGGAGATTCTAGAAAATATTGAAACGATCCAGACCTCAGCACTGCTGAGGGTCAGCTAGAATACTTCGAAAGGTCCTGACGAGTTTAGACTTGCAGTCACTTGCATTTCAGTGAATACTACCAGTTAGTATTGGTATGAAAAACTCGCATATAATAATAATAATAATAATAATAATAATAATAATAATAATAATAATAATAATAAGAAGAAGAAGAAGAAGAAGAAGAAGAAGAAGAAGAAGAAGAAGAAGAAGAAGAAGAAGAAGAAGAAGATATAAAGAGCAAAAAGAGTGATTGATTACAGCAGAAACACTGAGAAGAAAAACAACTCTATGGATACTTTAAATGTCAAACTAAGGACATTGAACATGAGAATATCAGGACATGGGTATAAAGAGGAAACTTAAAAAAAGAAACTGAATCCTTAATCATAGCTTTACAGTATAATTTCATAAGAACAAAATCAAAGCAAACATTGATAATACGTAGGAGAATAACAAGCGTGATAGAAATGAAACAGTTAATCAATTAATTGTGCAGAAAAAGGTAATTCAAGAATAAGCACGACTGCGTTGAGAAAGTGATCTATTACAAGAAATTGAAATTTCATCATACTAACAAATGATATATATGAACAAACCAGAATCTGATCTAAAAATAAAATGCATAAAATTCTCTGAGATTTTGAGATACAAACAGGTCATTCAATCAAAACCAGAAAACCATACCTAGTGCTAATTAACTCGTCATCAAGTGGATGTTTCTGTTCAAGCAGACCAAAGGGTGAAAATGAAAGAAGGCGAAAAGATTAGCAAATACTTGGACATTGTCGAAGAGTCGAAAAAGCTTTGGATCAGGAGTGTGACAGTGATACCAATCGTCGTTAGGGGCCTTGGAGTAAGCCGCAAGAACCTAAAAAATAAACTCGCCAAATCGGATATTAGAGGAGGAATCGAAACCATCCAAACCACAACTAAAATCGGCCAGCAGTCCAGAAAAATGCTCAAGAACTAATTATATCAAGGGAAAAATAGACAAAATCTTGAAAAATAATAAATGCTGCTGTTCAGGCAAAAAATATAAAAACTGGCATGACAGAGTTTGAACGGCAATACGCTGGGAATTGTGCAAACAACTTGTCATAAATAAAGAAAAGGCTACCTACCAAATCATAGACCTAACTATAACAATCGACGTTATGGTAATGATGAAAGAAAAGAAAAAAGTGAAATAGTACCAAGATATTATTCGGGAACTGGAAAAAAAGCCGTGGGTTGTAAAGCTTAGGGCTATTTTCATAATAGTTGATGCGAATGACGGTGCCATTAACAGGAGAATTGAGATTAGAAGAATTAGAAAATCTTGAAAGAACTGAGACTCCAGACTACGGCGTTGGGGAAGTATTAGAGTTTACGATGAAACTAAGAGATCTTACACTCACTGTTGCAATTATCGTCCTAGTCTTTCACTATTTTGAAATCAAAACAACATCGAAAAAAAGTGAGTATTATTTTAAAAGTGCATGGCTAAAAGGAAGTAAAATAGAGAAGCAAACATTAAATAATATTCATTTATTATTTATTTATTTTCAGAAATAGAGACGAAAAACCGTTTCGATAAAGTTTGAACTAAGATTTACTTCTAACTAATTCTAAGCAAATAAGATACATTACTCAATTAATTAATTTAGAAGAAATATATTACACAACACATTTTACTATACTGTTAAATGCGATTGTAACGCTATTCCCTCGGTTCAGGTAATGCCAAGTAGCCTTTCTACTAAATATATATATATATATATATATATCTACAAGGCTCATTAAATAAGTTTCCAGACTTTTTTCGTATGGGCAATTTTATAGATAGTACACACATGAAACTCTAGTTCCCTTCGAAGTAATCTCCTCCAGCTGCAATGCACTTGTTGTACCACTCCAACAACTTCTTTAAGGCTCCATGGAAGTCCTCTTGTGTGAGCATGTCAATGACTTTCGTCACAGCCTCTTTCATCTCCTCAATTGTCTCATAACTACAGCCTCTAAGTTTTTTCCTTGAGCTTAGGGAAAAACCAAAAGTCACAGGGAGCAAGGTCTGGACTATAGGGGGGCTGAAGAACTGTCTTGATGCCCATCTTGGTTAAATAGTCTGTGACAAGAATAGAGTTATGGATTGGTACATTGTTCTAGTGGAAATGCCACTGGCCCTATTTGAAGAGTGCTGGCCTCTTCTCTAGGAATCTCTTTCTGAACTCCCTTAAAACCTCAACATAGTATTCCTTGTTGACTGTCTCTCCAGTGGGAACCCAGTGCATGTAGATCATGCCAACGCTGTCAAAAAAAGTGATCATCAAAAGTTTGTGGGTGGATTTGCTCTGTCTGGACCTCTTGGGTCTGGGAGAGCCAGCATACTTCCACTGGGAACTAGGTCTCTTGATCTCTGGATCATAACAGTAGATCCAGCTTTCATCGCAGGTCACCAGAGCATCGAGAACTGCGGGATCTGAATTGATCATCTCGACTATCTCTCTGCAGTCATGACAACGTCTTTCTTTCTGATATTCTCTGAGCACCCTAGGGACAAACTTCGCGCAAATCTTCCGCATCTTCAGTTCATCGAGAATAATTGTGTGTACAGTTCCCACACTGACATCAAACTATCCATGAAATTCTTTATTTGGACGATCAACTCAGGTGTTCTGACTTCCTTACTCCTCCCACACCTCTCATCATCCTTCACAGACTCCCTGCCTTCCTTGAATCTCTTATGCCACTCAAAAACTGATGCACGATTCATGCAAGATGGTTGAAAAGCAGTCTGAAGCATTCTATACGTTTCTCTGGCATTTTTCCAAGTTTAAAACACAATTTTATTGCTTATCGTTCTTTTAAAGTGTCCTCACGTCCAGATTGCATTTTTGAAATTCACCAGCTGTGACAATCAGGCTTTAGTAGGGTGTATTCCAATTCCTGCAGTAGCTGTTTATTTGAACGTGAAATCATAAAAATTGGTCAGTCATCTCATAGTATGTATAGCAATAACATACTGAATTTTCAAGAGTCTACGACAATTTTAAATGCCAGTACAAAAAAGTCTGGAAACTTATTGAAGGCACCTCATATATATATATATATATATATATATGTGTGTGTGTGTGTGTGTGTGTGTGTGTGTGTGTGTGTGTGTGTGTGTGTGTGTGTGTGATAAAACTCTATTTTGTGATTGTAAAAGTTTTTCTTTATCTTATGATTTTGGAGTCGGAATATTATGATTGTAAATATTGTAAATATTTTATTAAAAAAATATTCAGCTTTTACTATTTTGTCTTAAAGTCACAAGTGGATCACCCAGTGAAGATCAAATTGACTTAAGTAGCGATGGTCCGTGAGAAAAGCTTGCTATCTCTGGCTCTATTGTGTGACTTGATATTCACTCGGCTTATATAATCTGACACATAAGCGTAGAGTAGTACCCAATAATTATTACCGTATTGATGGTTTGAAAGAGTTGCTTGTTAACCATTGCTTTACGAGAAGGTGTATTATTTTGTAAGTTTAGCATAATATGGGAAAAGTTCACAAGTGTGGGGCACCAATAAAGGATCGAAGTCACTAAAACAGTAATAGGAGACGTGACTTACTTCTATTCGTTGCTCTATGGCAAGAGATTCAATGCTTTGAAAAATAAAATTAGTCAACTAATCCATCCGGAGAGAAATAAAAATAAAAAAGGAAAGGAGCTACTCCAAATACAGACGTAACTATAATCCCCTCTATGCGAAAGGTTCAATCCCCAACACACGTACGAAGGTGTAACTACACACAACCAGCATTATTGTTTGTGACCTGATTATATGACCGATTTTATTACATTGATTATGTTTAAAAATAAAAGTTGAAAGGTTTTCCTTCTCCTAAGTGGAATTGTAGGCACGTGTGTCTACTAAGGTAGAACATGACCTAATATTTCGGTGTCTTCTACCTTACTATAGAGCTTTTTCCCCCTCAAGCAGAAAAGCATTTTGGACTGATCATTATAATTACGGACATAGAACAATTTGAATAATGGAACCAAGTAAACGAAAGACTGAAAAAGAGGCGGAGTTCATCTTTTTGGTGCGATCGTATCGAGAGACAGTGTGTCGAAAATTGAACGCTTTAAATGTGACACGTGGCTATATTGTACAAATAAAGAAAGAATACAAAAGGATTCGGCCGTTTCCGATGATCTCCGTTATACAACCGTCCTTCACCTTTATATAACCATCCTTCACGCTGCTTTTAGTTAAAGCGATGAATGCCCTAATAATTGAATTTTATTTCAATAATTCAGCTACTGATTGGTGTATTTATAGTTTTCTTGCCCATACTGGTTTTGAGTTTATAAGTCCGTGTGATCTTTTTAAATTTCCTTAGATCTAAGTCACACAAGGTCTTTCTCTCTCTCTCTCTCTCTCTCTCTCTCTCTATATATATATATATATAGTGAATGAATAAATCGTTATATAAACGTTTTAATTAAATCAAGTTCTCAAATACTGGCCAGTAGCGTTGGTTGGTTGGTTGGTTGGTTGGTTGGTTGGTTGGTTGGATTTTTATGGCCTATCAACCTATAAAGGTTGTTATGGCAAAACCGGTTTACACATATGTATTAAGTATATATGATTTGTAAACGAATATTTTGTAGATAGCATACCAAAACAAACCACAGCTCATTTACTCGCACATGAGTAAATGGTTTCCAGTAAATCTATCTGACATTAGTTAGCTGTGCAGATGAATTATTTATATTAAATAAACTAAGTGGTTGTAATTATTTCTCACAACTAGTTTTTATTAGCAGAAATTTACTGGTTTCAGCTATAGCCATTTAATGATAATTTATTTGCACTTGGTTGATTGATTGTATTTTCAGAATTGTGCCCAAGTCTATATTTTTGGTATATTTTTTGGTATCTGTCTCTCTAAAGAAGAATAGAAAGTCATCCGTGGGAACGTTCTTAAAAAATTCTTCATGTCATTTACTTTAAAGTAGCACTTTCTGGTGAGAGCGAAAGCTCTACATTCGAGGAGAATGTGTTTTGTTTGACAGTGCAGGGCGTTTGGCATGTCGAACATTGTGGTTGCAGCTCTTGCTTAAGAATAAAAGAGTGCGTAAGTCTCGTGTGACTAATACGCAATCTTGTAATTGTAAATTGTTCACTTCTCGATTTTCTGAAAGCTGGTCTCCATTCTCCCAAAATAGGCTTAATCTGGAAACGTTTATTATGGATATTATTATTCCAGCGCTGTAGACATTTTTTGTGAAGGATATTACTGATTTTGTGTTTCAAATCAGTATATGGGATGCTGTATTTGTTGGGGGTCAAATCTAAAACCGATTTGACTGCCGCGTCATATCCTCTCACTCCAATATTTCTTTCTTTGACATTGAGTCTAGTTTACAAAGTAATTTAATGAAAAGTGGCTTCTCCAGTTTTTTATTACTTAATGATAGTTAGACAGAGAGAGAGAGAGAGAGAGAGAGAGAGAGAGAGTCTGAGAATATGATGAATTTTTCATGTTTTTTCTTAGGAATGATGTCTATTGCACAGGCCTCTGCTGTAAAATAGAGCTTTTCATTGGAAAAGTTTTATTATCATTATTATTATTTTGTTTAAAACAGTTGCACATGCTGTTTTATGATTGTCTTTAGAGCCGTCCGTGAATATATATAGGTAGTCGGGGTGCTGTTGGAGGATTCTGTGAAATTTTTCCTGGTAAGTGCTGGGATGTGTTTTTGTTTTATGGACTTCATTTGATTGGAGGATTACTTTTGGCTTTTTAATGGTCCAAGGTGGTATTTGTGGTAAGATGCTTTTATGGATATTTGTTAAAGAAGTTGTGGATTCTTGGATAATAGGCTCCATCTGGAGGTCAGATGGTTATATTAATTTTTCTTTTTTTTTTTTTTTTCAAAATATTGTATTTAGGATTAAAAGTGCAGTCATAAGCTGGGTTTGAGTTTTGTATAATATTGAAAATACATACAAAATCAGATAGATAAGATTAGAGACTCGGTGGAAGATAGACAATCCAGGATAGCCTGGCAAACAATAAACGAAGTAAGTAGAAGGAAGAGCATAGCCAAAGCAAAATTGAAAGCTGCAAGCCAACAAGAAAGAGTAAAACTGTGGGAACAGCATTTCAAAAATCTACAAGGAAACCCACCGGAAATAACGGATGAACCGATCACCAGAATTATTAGTAAGCAATTAGACGTTAAACTAGGTCCTTTCACCAAAGAAGAACTCGACTCAGTTCTCAGAAGAATTAAAAATAGGAAAGCAGCAGGGCTAGACGAGATCCCCCCAGAAGTGTGGAAGACTAGACAATTCGACGATATACTGCTCCGGCAATGCAACGCAGTCTATAGTCAAAATAGGATAGAAAGATGGACGAAGGGATGCATCCTTCCATTCCCTAAAAAAGGCGACCTCGGACTAGCCAAGAACTACCGAGGGATAACACTTACATCCATAGCAGCCAAAATCTACAATGCCCTACTACGAAACCGCATAGAACCCAAAATAGACAACATCCTTAGGAAAAACCAAAACGGCTTCCGGAGAAATAGATCCACAACCTCACAAATACTGACCATCCGTAGAATCCTTGAAGGCGTTCGGGCAAAAAACTTACAGGCGACATTACTATTTGTCGACTTTACCAAGGCCTTCGATTCCATACACAGAGGGAAGATGGAGCAAATCCTACTAGCATACGGCCTACCAAAAGAAACAGTAGCAGCGATAATGATTCTCTACAGAAACACCAAAGTGAAAGTACGTTCACCAGATGGAGACACGGAATACCTCGACATTGTTGCAGGAGTACTACAAGGAGACACACTAGCCCCGTACCTCTTTATCATCTGTCTAGACTATGTGCTTAGGACTTCGATCGACAAAATCAGAGAAAATGGCTTCGAGCTGACTAAGAGAAGAAGCAAAAGGTACCCCGCAAAAACAATCACGGACGCCGACTACGCTGATGACTTGGCGTTACTGGCGAATACGCCTAATCAAGCAGAGACACTACTGCATAGTCTGGAACGAGCCGCAGCTGGCATTGGCCTCCATGTCAATGCAAACAAAACTGAATATATGTGTTACAACCAAACGGGCAACATTGCCACACAAGACGGAGCCTCTCTGAAACTAGTAGACAAATTCACCTACCTAGGAAGTAGCGTCTGATCAACCGAAAAAGACATCGACACACGACTGACGAAGGCATGGACATCTATCGATAGGCTCTCGATCATATGGAAGTCGGACCTAACTGATAAAATGAAACGCAGTTTCTTCCAGGCAGCGGTTGTGTCGATACTGCTATATGGATGCACCACATGGACGCTAACGAAGCGGCTGGAGAGGAAACTAGACGGAAATTACGCAAGAATGTTGAGAGCAGTATTAAACAAGTCCTGGCGACAACACCCCACGAGACTCCAACTATACGGACACTTGCCCCCCATCACGAAAACTATACAAGTCAGACGAACCAGACACGCGGGTCACTGCTGGAGAAGCAAGGACGAGCTCATAAGCGATGTACTCCTGTGGACCCCCACATATGGATGTGCAAAAGTAGGACGACCAGCACGAACTTACATGCAGCAACTATGTGAGGACACAGGATGTAACCCTGAAGACCTGCCGGAGGCGATGAATGATAGGGAGAAATGGCAAGAGAGGGTCAGGGATATCTGCGCTGGCGGCGCGACATGATGATGATGATGATAATATTGAAGGGCTAGTTTTTCCCTTCTGATCTATAGGGATTTTTCGTAAGCCTCGGCGTATTGGTTGTCAATTAGAGAAGTTCTAAATGCTCCTAATACCAGTCTTAGGCTTTGATGGTGAATAGGGTCGAGTTCTTTGAGGAAAGACCTCCCGGCGGATCTATAAGTGAAAATGCTATAGTCCAGTCGTAAGCGGAGAAGAGTTCTGTATAACTTAATGAGTGTTTGACGGCCAGCTCCCCACTCTGTGTGGACAACCACTTGCAAAAGTTGTTGGGCAGAGGTTGATTTGTTTTTTTAAATATTTTATATGCGGAATGAACGTTAGTTTTTTGTCGAATATAACGCCAAGGTATTTATATTCGTCAACGACTGATATTACGGAATCTTCGATTTTGATAACAAGGTCGTTGTGCATTTTCCTCATAGGGCAAAAATGCGCAGTAGAGCCGAATAAAACCTAAAATCGACTGTTTTCTCACCTCCTCGTGAGAGCTTCATAACTAAAAGTTTTATATATTTGAAAAAAATACAATGTTCTCATGAAACATGTTCTATATGAAAATGCAATATTCATATGAAGCATACTTCGTCTGAAGACTGTATTTTTCCAGATAGAAGAAACTTTTTGTAATGAAACAGACGCGAGGAGAAAAGAAACATTATATATATATATATATATATATATATATATATATATATATATATATATATATATATAATGTTTCTTGAATACAAAAAATGAGTATATATATATATATATATATATATATATATATATATATATATAGTGTTGTCCCATGAAGAGCTATACTTAAATATTTGCAGAAATATGAGGGGTGTACTCACTTTTGTGATACACTATATATATATATATATATATATATAAAGAGAAAATAAACATTATATATATAATGTTATATATATAAAACCGAATAATATATATAAAAGAGAATAATATATATATATATATATATATATATATATATATATATATTTAAGAGAATGATATATATAAAAAAAGAAAAGAAATATTATATATAATGTTTCTTGAATACAAAAAAGAGAATATATATATATATATATATATATATATATATATATATATATATATATATATATATATATATATATATATTTTGTATTCTTTGGTTTAATCATTTTCTATAGTGTCCAACATTTAAAAGATAAAAAATTAAAACCTTCAAATAATAATAATGATGATGATTTGAGATACAAACGGATCACCTAATCTCGGCCAGACGACCAGACCTTATAATAATCGACAAAAAAGAGAGAGTTTGCAAAATTGTGGACTTTGCTGTCCCCGCGGACCACAGAGTAAAATTGAAAGAATGCGAAAAGAGGAATAAGTACCTCGAGCTTACTGGGAAATTGAAAAAACTGTGGAACGTCAAAGTGACGATTATACAAATTGTAATTGGTGCTCTTGGTACAGTCATCAAAGGATTGGTACAGGGACTGGAGAACTTGAAACGGAACGGATAGAGACTGTCCAAACTACAGCATTGTTGAGATCGGCCAGAATACAGAGAAGAGTTCGGGAAACTTGAGGAGACTTGAGACTTACTGTCACTCAAACGCTAGGGAAAAACCATCAGCGTTAGCTGATGTGAAAAACTCTCAAGGAGTAAAATGTCAATAATAATAATAATTGTGATTGATAATCAATTCCAACCAGTGTTTTTGTCTTGTAGCCCATGTGAGCAATTTCCTGTTCACTGTTATTATTCAAATATCGAACATCAAATGTACATTTCAATAATTCTACTAAACATGTAACATATTCAGGGTGTTGCATTTGGCAATTTTTTCCAACAGTATATAAACATACACATACACACAAATATATATACATACATAATTATATATATATACATATATATACATATATATATATATAATTATGTATATATGTGTATGTATGTTAATATATATATATATACCAAAGTGAGGTGGTCAAAATTAAGTGATTCCTCGTCAATCCAAAAAGTTTCTGGTTCCTATTTCGTTGAGTCATTAATAATTTTCATTTTAGTAAAATATAATTCATTCATAAACAATGGCGAATGTACTATTGACTGAATTAAATTGACTCAATTGTACATTCACCCTTATTTTGAATCATCTCTTGTCATTTATCAAGTAGTTTGTTGGTTCCTTTTAAGTAAAATCAAATTGGTTTTAATCTCCAGAAGTTTTCCACAAACGTTTTCACTTACTCCTGAGAAAAAAAATTTAGTCATTCAGAACATTTTGTAAATAACAAAATAGATAGAAATTACTTGGTGCAAGGTCTGATGAATATGGTGGATGGGATGGAGCTGACCAGCCTAAATCCCATATTTTTCCTGCGTAACTCTTGCTGAATATGGCCCTGTGTTATAGAGAAATACGACATTTCTCCTATTGACGAATGTTGGTTGTTTTCTTAGATCTTCATGCACATGTTGCTGCTGCTAAGAGTATAAGTCTAGAGTGAGTTTTTGATTGCGGTTAAAAACTCAAAATGAATAATATCACGGGGATCTCACCATACATTCACCATAACTTTACTTCCAATTAGCTCTACCTTTGAAGGAGGCTGCAGAGATTTATCCTTGTCAATCCACTATTTTTTGCGTTGAACATTGTCATATCCATTTGTCAAGATCTATTTGTTGTCGCCTGTAATGATATTCTTGAAAAATGGGTCATTTCTCTGCCTAAAAAGAAGACTTGCCGCTATGGAAGTGCTATCTTCTTTATTTTTCTTACTCCCAGTATGAGAAACCCAAACGCTTACATTGCTCTTCTTTTCCTATCGTTTTCAAGAGGTGGCAGATCATAGAGTGGAATTTGCTGCGGTCAAGAGTCAATTTTGGAGTACTTCTGTAACGATAACATTCCACCACTTCTTTTAAAGCATTTTTGATCGAGGTCTGATGAGTGTCCTTCTCTCAGTTCATCTCTCAATGGCGTATCGTCAGAGCGAAACTTTGAAAACTAGTTTCCGACTTATCCGTCATGTTGGCTATAAACACTACACATTTTCTTAGCTGTTTCTAGAGCGTTTTTGTTATTCTTAAACTCCCACAACATTACATGTTGAATATCCTCCATTTTAGAGGTGTGAGATTATAGATTAAATTATGATGCGCATTCTTTCATTACTGAAAAAGAATGACCAATGAAAGCACACTTTAATAAAGTAATCTAAAATTTCATGATAGAATGGTGTAAACAGAATGAAATAGATAAAGAGGCTTCTTTGCACTGGATACAAAAGAAATCTGATCTTTTACCATGCTTGGTATGAAAATCGTAGACGACGCAGATAGACTAGAAAATTTAAAGTAAACGAAAAAAATTTTAAGTTATAAATGCGTTAAATATCCATGTGTACTATTGTTGTCAAGCAGTGAAATATATAAAAGTATAATTAGCTTCTTTTCTTTTTATTTTATTACCCGAAATGTACGTATGGGTTGAGAGAGAGAGGGGGAGGGAGAGAGAGATGGCCGAGAAGCACACACTGCTTCGTTCTGCCCGGATAGAAACCTTCCCCGGTTTATAAAATTTTTCAGACGCCTACGAAAATCCTCGTGGTCACACCTTGCGCTCACACGTTGCATACCACCCAAACAATTTACGTGGCACTTCCGCTGGGGACAACCTGAATCTTGTTTACTTTAGGAAACAGTTGCACTTCCTGTTCTGCCACTCACGCATCTTATGCGACATTTCCGCTGGAGAACAACCTGAGTCCTGTTTACCTCAGAAAACAGGTGCACTTACCGTTATCCTTCCCCTCGCAACTTATGTGGTATGTCAAAGGGATATTCCTGTCGATATCCAACACTATTTGCCAATTTTTTTTTTATGAAGCCAGATAATTTTTACCACTGAGAATATTTGGACTATTGTCTTCATCTTCATTGTTACACTCACAACCTTTCGGCCGATACACCCTTGGACCTTCTTCACGTGTATTATGGGATTGAACCAAGGACATCCAGATGATTTCACTCAGAAGCACTTTCAGACCAACACTTTATCCTCTGCAGCATATGGAGGTACCAGGTTCAATCCCACCTACAGACAAGATAACAAATAATACCATAGCTTAACACTTGTACATGGTTAATGGAATTAGAACAATCAACGCCTGTAGATTAAATAAAGAGTTCACTTCGAAGTTCTGTGTTGGCTTCCGAGTTCGAAATAATACTCGTGAAGAAAGCCAAAGAGTGTATCGGACGAAACGTAGGGTGTTAAAAAATAAAGATGAAGACAATAGTCCTAATATTCTTAGTGATAAAAAAAATCCATGTGTATTATGTTTCATCTTTCTCTCTTTCTCTTCCTGTGCCAATGCTTTGTGTGTGTGTGTGTGTGTGTGTGTGTGTGTGTGTGTGTGTGTGTGTGTGTGTGTGTGTGTGTGTGTGTGTGTGTGTGATCCTACATTTTGGATACAGCAACTTTAAATTTTATCATAATTCCTCGAATGTCCCATCTCTCCGTGCAGCTAATATTTATTCAAAATATTAATTTTTTAACGGTTTTCGAGGATATCTGAGATTTCCGAGCGAACTCGGAACTGTTTTTTTGCGCTCCAGGTTCGGTGTAAACAAGGTGCTGGCTTACTCGTAGTAAATAAAAGATAAAAAAAAAGTAAAAACGTCCTTTAAATTCTAATGATTATTTTATGCTGTAAAAAAGGCGCATCCTTGTCCCTTTATTTTAATTATGATCATTCATCAATTCGTATGTAATATGGGTGAGTATATTTAGTTTATAAAACATACGCTTGTTTTTACTTTTTGTGCGTGTTAAATATGATCAACAGTAATAGTTATGGTTTAGGAGACGAGAGATTTTGTTTTTTTGTTCTTTTGTTTTTGTTTTTTTTGTTGTTGTTTTTTTGTTTGTTTGTTTGTTTTGTTTTGTTTTTGTTTTTTTTTTGTTTTTTTGTTTTGTTTTTTTTTTTCACTTTTACGGATGTCCTGCGCCTCTAAACTCAAAAGCAATTTTTCTCTTCTTGCATTTCCAATTCGACACTCTCCCAAGACTAAGTACTATATTTAGCCAGTATTGGCATTTAATAGTAGATCGGTAAGATGTTTCCTGTTTTAATTGGTGTCAACGTTATTTTACTTGTGCTCATTAATCTATTTTTTTTTTAAATCAAAACAGATGTGGACTAAACAGGAAGACACGATAAGATAGAGGACGTTTTATTTTGAAATAAACGACAAACAATTTTTTTAAAAGAATAATCAAGATTTTCGATCCAACGTTTTTTTTTTTTTTCTTTAGGGATGGAGGAAGTTGTTCTTACCCTTTCCAAACCGGTCGGAGCACGAGAAGCACGCGCTTGTTTTTGTTTTGTTTTTTATTTTATTTTTATTTTCTTATTGTAATGACGCAGGAACTAATAGACATGGGTTATGTTTACTGAAATTCTAGCAACACTTCAAGCATAATGTTATCTCTCTTCGCCCTCGCATCCTGGACTGAAGGGACAGCACGCTCGAAAGGTCAGACTTTTTGGCAGAGAAAAAGATCAACATCCTAAAAGGAATAGCACTTACATTAATAAAAGCAAAAGCGTATTTATTTATGTTCAGTGTAGACAAATTATCATATTTCTGCACCCCCCCCCAATTTTTTATTGTCCTCTTCAGCCTAGCTTTTGGGATCAGCTGCAAACCTCCGTCTTTTCTTGTTCGAGGGTCTCTCTCTCTCTCTCTCTCTCTCTCTCTCTCTCTCTCTCTCTCTCTCTCTCTAAGAATTTGAATAAAACTCTTGACTGAATTTCAGGAGAGAAAGAAGTGCTCGTCTATTGAACGCTCGTGATGTCAAGACATGAATTGCAAACGTCAACGGTAAGGAAGATTTTGAATACATCTGCATAGAAAGAGATTGGGATCAATTTGGGTCAAGGATTGGCTTTGTGTCTACGTTGCTATCTCTTGTCACCCCAGCGCTGAAACGGACGCAATATTTAATGCTTGCCGACCACATGTGAAAATTTGTCACGCTCAGCACCTGTGAACCAACTTCAAAAATGTTCAACGCGTATAAAATTTAGCAATTGTCAGACTGCATCTCACAAAAAGCCAAGAATATTTCAAGATGTAACACAGTGACGGAAAAAATTGCGTCTTCTTCATATGCTATAGTCGTCGTTATTGTTCTATCCTTATTTGTTTTTTTAAGCTTTTCAAATACTGATTTTTAAGGCAAACAGCAGAACCTCTTTACTTGTGAGAGTGACATAAAATAATCATTTTACTATTCAATTTGGCTTTGTTATAAACTTGGTGAATATAATCCTTTATAAATATGATTATGATCCAACACACACATGTATTAGATGTTACGCAAAGATACTTCCTCAAAGGAAACAGTGAACGAAAGTTCTCAGACTAAAGATCGCAGAGGTCTATACTACAATCTGCTGAACTTTGGGATTTTATGCCTTTCCCAAGAGTATAAGATCGAAAGTGACCGTAATAGCGAGACTTCAGTTCATACTCACTTTCTTCGTAGCAGCAAACCAGCACTTTAGCCATTAAGCTCCTTTGATTCTTCTAGCATGCAGAACTTCGGTCGTTATTTACTAAGCTTTATTTAGATATGGCACGCAAGTCTTAGGTTTCTTATAGTACCTTCTATAACTAAGTGATCTTCCATCAGAGTACTAAACAGAGTAACTACGGCTTAACTTTAGTGAAGTGACAAGAACTTTCAGTGTGACTAGATTGTAAATTCTGAATAAAACCTGTTCGTACACTGTATTCAAATACTCAATTTTTTGTGTTAGTTTATATATATATATATATATATATATATATATATATATATATATATAAACAGAAAGTAAGAGAAAGAGGGACAGAGGGGAGAAAAGAGCGAATGAAGAGATGTAGAAGTTCTTCATTATTACAAATTTGCTTAAAAACCGAGGACAAGCTTTTTTATTATCTACTTATTTTACTTTTCATGTTTACGTCTAAGAGAATGCATTTCTGACAGAATATTATCAAAGCACTTTGAATCTAACACTTTTAACCTTAAATTCATATTTGTTCTCTTGTAAGTGAATAAAAAGTTAACTGAAAACATTTTTAAAATTCATTTGTTTCAAGACTTAATTCAGCTTAAATTAAAATTATATATAGAGAGAGAGAGAAAGAGAGAGGGAGAGAACGAGAGAGAGAGAGAGAGAGTGAGAAAGAGAAACTTGTTTGGGTTATAACTATCTGTTTCATGTCACTTTCGATTTTAAAATAAATGAAGCGTTTCTTTTCTTATTTTAAATTCTTCTGAGAATATATTCTCACACTATTCCAAACCAACAAATATAATATGATTTTTATTTCATATTGAGAACTCTACAAAATACATAAAATAAAAATGTAGAAACGTATATGTGTATATAAATTTATATATATATATATATATATATTATATATATATATATATATATATGTATATGTGTGTGTGTGTGTGTGTGTATAGTTTTGCTTGGTTTGGATTGCTTTTTTGTTTAAAGATATATCAACGTTCGTGTATATTTAATGTCAAACCATCCTTATAGAAGAACAGTGATGATACTATTTAAATCATAGCTCTAGAATAAAGAGGTTCATACCTTTTCCAAGTGCATTTGTCCCAAAGTGAACGTCATAGCGCGACTGGAGTTCGAACTAAAATAATAACTTTGAAATTGAAACGGATCACTCAATCCCAGCCATAAGGTCAGTGCTGGTGTTAATTAACAAGAAGAAAAAATTCTGCCGTTCCTGCGGATCATACAGGGGGGATAAAAGAAAGCAATAAGAAAAAGTAATATTTGGATCTTGTTAAAGAGCTGAAAATACTGTGGAACACGAAGATGTCAGTGATATCAAATGTAGTTGGTGTACTATGAACAGTTCCCAAGGGCTTGGAAAAAAAGTTTAGAGAAATTGGAGATCAGAGGAAGAATCAAAACTATTTAGTCCACAGATCACTTGCTATCACTCAGACTCAAGTGAAAGACCACAAATTAAAGATTGTTTGAAAAACTCTTAAGGATTGAACAAAAATAAAAAAGAGATATTTGCCAAAAATCAAATAAGAAAAAATTAAAAAAAGTATGAAAAGATAAAAAACAACTGAAGTCTCCGATACAAACAATAAGAATATACAGTCAGATTATAGGAATGGAATCTGTCATTGAAAATGTACCATGTTGATAATGAAAAGTGACAAAAGAGAAACAACGGAAGGAATAGAACTGACAAATTAGAAAAGCATCAGAATGTTTGGAGAGGAGGAAAATTACAAGTTCTCGGAAAACAAACAGAGATGAAAGAAACAAAAAAATATCTCAAAAAGAACAAGAAAACTTTTTGAAACCAAGCTCTGCAGCAGAAATCTCATCAAAGTAATAAACATCTAGACAGTCTCCTTTGTGAGATACTTCAAAACATTCTTTAAAAGGACAAGTTAAGAACTTAGACAAATGGACCTACGGAAGAAAATTCATGACTGCACACGGCCGAAAGATGACATCAACATAATATATGCTTCAAGCTAAGAAGGATAAACTCACCAGCGTAGGTCTCGAGGAGTACAGTAAAAAGATGGAAAAAAGACTAATTACATCAGCCAGTAGCAGCAATGACGACATACGAGCAAACAGAAAAACAACATAGCTTTGAAAATAGAAAAACAACCGTATGGATACTTTTAGCGACAAACGAGCGAGATTGCACACTAGAGGACCTGGATAACAAAGACATACCTCAAGAGAGAAACTGAATCTCTTTTAATTGGAGCACAAAACAATACCACAAAGACTAATTATATAAAAGAGAAAATTTATAATACAAAATAGAATAGCAAGGATATGATACGTAGAGACATAGATGTAACGATTAATCACATTATAAGTGAACGTAGCAAACTAGTACAAAAGGAGTTCAAGACTAAGCACGACAGGCTGGGAAAGATGATTCATTGGAAATTGTGCAAGAGATTAAAATTTTACCATAATACCAAATGGTATTTGCATAAACCAGAATCCGTTTAAGAGAATGAGATGCAAGAAAGTCTCTGGTATTCTAAAATACAAATTGATGCCACCTAATCCCTGCCCCAAAACGAGATCTAGTGCTGATTAACGCAAAAAAAGAAGTTGTCATCACGTGCATTTTGCCGTCCCTATGGACGTTAAAGTGAAAATAAAAGAAAGCGAAATGATAGACAAATACTTGAACTTTGCCAAAGAACTAATTAAAACTGTTGAACATGAGATTGTAAATGATACCAATTGTTGTTGGTGTGCTTGGAACAGTCCCTAAAGGCAATGAAAAATACTGGTAGAATTAGAAATCAGAGGAAGAATCAAGACCACTCAGACGTTAGTATAAGTCGTTAGTATATCATGGTTAAGATCAGCTAGAATATTCAGAAGAGTCATGGACCCCTGAATCGACTGGCTGTCATTTAGACTCCAGTGAAAGACCACCAGCTAATGGAGGCGAAAAAACTTTCAAAGAATGTACGGAAGGGTAGGGAAAATGATCCACTGCATTGTGAATCCGATTAAAATTTGACCTTACTGACAAATGGCACAGACATCTGTCCCAGAAAATGAGACATTTTGAGACACTAACGGATCACCCAATCCCGGTGAGGAGACCAGATCAAATTTTAGTTAAAAAAAGAAGAATATCTAGTCACTAAATAAGTAAACTACACCATTACAGCAGATCACAGAGTTAGAGTAAAGAAAAGCAACAAATAAATACTTGAACCTTGCCCGAGAGATGGAAAAGTTAGCGAACATGAAGATTATAGTGATACCAATTGGTGTAATGGTTATAGTCGTAGGAAATGGACACGGTGACACGAGTCCAATTCCTGGACGAGACTGGTTGCATTTCACATAGCACTAATTCCCTTGGGAAATGTATGAATCCAATTATTCTCCCTCTAGCTATGGGTAAATAGTAGGGGAGACTGGGTTCTTCAGCCTTGGTGAGGCAATTAGTCTAGGAGAAGGAAAACTCTGAATTCAAACCTGTTAAACTCTGCTTAAAAATTGACCTTGTGTCATATCCTACCCGAGCGGAGGGGTTGGTAAATATGATAGTGATACCAATTATAAGTAAAGCTCTTGGAACAATCCCAGACGACCTAAAAAAGAGAGTGAAGGGACTAGAAATCTAAAGAAGAATTGAGTCTGTGTAGACCACAGCACCGCTGAAATCAGGTAGAATACTACGGAGAGTCTTGGAAGTCTGAGAAAAATTGATGACACTTGGACTGCAGTGAAGACAATTAGTTACTACTGGTGTGAAAAATACTTCTGTAAGAACTGTTCAAAAGTTTTGGATCAGCGCTTTCAATGACCTGTTTAGGTATTTGTTCGGGTTTTTAACCACCTTGTTATAAAAACAAATAAAACAAAACTGAATCGGATCTTCTAAATCAAATTTTGGATTTTAAACGCACTTAACTACAAATTGTTACGTTCTACCAAAAATAAATCCCTCGTTTACGTGTTGTTTTGTGCATAACTCCGTCATAATGCACAATGAACATAATGCCAACATTTTAAAATATGCTGGCCTTTATAATAACAATATCTATTCCCAACCATAAACCCTTGTAATCTTGATAATGGCTAAGCAAAAAAGGAAATTGCTCGACCAAGAACCTTTTTATTTATACTGATCTAAATTCATTTGTAAGAAAACAAATATGCGTCTTTAATTCAACATTAATAAAGAATTGATACTCAAGTACAAATCATATATATATATATATATATATATAGTGGTTGTATATAGTTTAAACCAAGATGCGTCCTGGGTATGACTCTAAACTACATCCGGTGGTGAGGCTCCAATTCTAATGGTTTATGAAGAGTGAAGTAACCGCTTCGTTGCCATTACTCCTCGGTAAACTCTGACCTGGGTTCCATTAGTGGATCAAATAGATCAGTTCAGAGAATATGAGTATTAGACAGGAATACTTCAAATGAGAATAGTTACTCGGAGCAATAATTGTTTACGAAAGATTATTTATATTAGTAACTTGAAACTATATAATTGCCTGAAATCCTTGAAGGCGTATAATTGTGTGCAAAATATTAGTATTGATTACTACTAGTTGAAACCACTAGTGTGATAATAATTTGTCTTTCATAGGAATACTTGAAAGCATATAACTGGAATAGGAATACTTGAAAGCATATAACTTTCATAGGAATACTTGAAAGCATATAACTGAGTGTTAATATTATTAAATAGGAATAGTTAATTGAAACTATAATTGTTTTTATAACTTAGTTGCTTGGAACCATGGAAACTTGGAGAAAAAATATCGCCTTCGGCATTAAATCGTCCAACAAGGATTGACATACATAGAAACCAAAATAACCAAATTAAAGGGTCGCCGAATGTTAACTAATTTATCTATTTTCTCTTGATTTTCCTTAACTTTCCTTACTTTGATGAAGCCATTAGATGCCTCAAGTGCTCTAAAATTTCTATTTGCACCGTCTCTCTCTCTCTCTCTCTCTCTCTCTCTCTCTCTCTATATATATATATATATATATATATATATATATATATATATATATATATATATATATATATATATAACTTTTCGTTCAGCTTCTTTGCAGATGAATTTTTCAAGGAATACACAATTGAGAATAACGTTCTGCATTGTGGCATTAAATTATCTGCTGGGTATTCTTTCAATTTTTCCCCTCTTCTTCAACCATGAACTAAATATTTTATTTAATAACTTTTAATGATACAATCAAAGCAAAAGAAAAGGTTTATCCTAACAGAAAGTAAAATTTCGTGAAATGAACAGGAAGTCTTAATAAATGGTAATTTTCACCTTTTAAAGTCTTTTTCCCCTTCTGTATCCGTAGACGCGGAGTATATCTCTTCTATTGCATCTGGTCTTTTACAGATGTGGCTTTGAATCTGGCTCAATAAACGTGTCAGCCTTATTCTAAACCGGAAACTGGAACAGATGTCCAATTCTAAATTCAGAACTCAAACGGGTATTTTTCTAATTTTACTGATTAAGACCAATAAGTAATTAGCAAATTAGATCTCTTCTTCTTCTCCTCCTCGACATTATTTTTTTACCAAAGTTTTAAGGTTTCTTTAATGGCACCTTAAGTCTAATAAAATAAAATAAAAATAATTATTATAAAAGAGAGAGCGAGAGAGTACATTTTTAACTAACAAAGAGAGAGATTCGTTCTACGGACCAATTTTCTGTTTCCTTGAAGTGTAAACCTGTTTGTAAAAACCAAAGCTTTTTACTCATGTGACCTTCAAAAGATAAGGCGCTAGCGAGTGACGACAAGCTTGCTGCCCCTTAAAAGGCCCCAGCCACACCCTCTTCTTTGTATTCGTATCCCTTCCGTCCATCGACTGAACCTAGTCTGTTTATTTTGTTTTACGAGCGTGGCTAAATATGACAATTTTCTCTGCTTTCTTCTAAGGCTGACGTCCGTATGCATTTACAGGTGGGAGGACCGAGTAATTAAGTGGAGTTGTCTGGCCGCAGGTCAATCAGCCACAGATACGTAATTACGCCGCTATGTTTGTTTTGATGGTCGAACGTAGGCAGAATTCATTGCCAATAAGAGCCAGTGGAAATAATGGACGATTTCCTGCAATGTTTCATCACGATTGTTCATATTCCTAGCTCTGGTGTGGCAAGTGAGCAGCTGGATAGCTAAACTAGGCGGTCTTTCACCATAATACATCGATAAAAAGTTCGAAAAAGAGGCCATAATAACTAGAGAGACGCGTGGATATAGAATTGTTTGCTGGAGAATGAAATCAAAGGATAACATCTGGAAAGAATTACCGAGAAAGCAAACTCACTAGTTCTACTGATTACTAAATATCTATCAGCCTATGGGAACGAATGTTCAAAACATCACACCAACTGAATAATCAAAGAATATTGCGTTTGAGGCTTTTTAAGATGGAAACGTAACATTTCGGAGGTGCAAACTTTATAACTGAAACAATGAATAAATAACTTATATCTATATTTGTTCTCATAGATATTTGAATAAACACTGAAAAGTCGAACACAGCATTGTTATTTGGAAAAATTGGTAAATTAGTGAATTAATTGGGATCCCCACCTGCCCAAACTCCTTTATAGCAATCTTAAGCAAAAATAAAATTTAGAAAAACAGATTGTATGCTTGTTCAAATACTTATGACCAATAATTTCCATTGCTCTTGTGAAGAATACTAAGTACTTCGCATAAGTATCTGAACAAGCAGAAAATCTGTTTTTATTACCTAAGACTGCAGAGGTCATCAAGAATTTGGGGCAGCAAGTATCCAAATTCACTTAGTAGTTTGGCAACTTTTCCAAATAGAAAAGTGTTTGTCTTTTCCATCTTTTTGATCGATTCTGAGTAAGATTTTAGAAAAATAAAAGAAAAAAATTTCATTCAACTATTTATTTATTCTATTTATTTTTATTTCTAGAAATTTAGCATTCAAGATAGCATAACAAAAGGATAAAGGTAAAATAGAGGTAAAATGATATAATTAAAATAACATGACAGACTAGGCTCTCAAGCCTGTTTAGTTGAGGGAAACCCTAAATCCAAAACCAAGAGTAGAGCTCCTAGTGAAACTTTATTCCTACTTTTAGCTATGATTCGTTGGTTGGTTGGGTGGGTGGTATGTGGGTTTTTTATGGCATATCAACATTTGTAGGTTATTTAACGCCAAATCCATTTTTATGTAAATAATCAGTTCTATTTCAAACAATCCAGTTTAGCATGAGTACACAGTTTAATTTTCATAAAACATTTTATTTCAAGCTATTCAGTTCATTCAAACAGTTCTAATTCAGCTAATTTAGTTTAGCCTAAGTACAGATTTTGTTTACACAGTAAAATGTCAAAACAGTTCTATATATAACAATTCAATTTAGTGTAAGTACAGTTTCAATGTAAAAAACAGTTCAATTTCAAACATTTCAGTTTAGCTTAAGCACGCAGTTTAAATGTTAGTACAGTTTATTTGTGAAAAACATTTCTATTTCAAGCTATTCAGTTTATTAAAGCAGTTCCAATTCAGCTAAGTATAAGTATAGATTCTGTTTACACACAGTTAAATGTCAAAACAGTTCTATTTCAAACAATTCAGTTTAGTGTAAATACTGTTTCAATCTAAAAAAACAGTTCAATTTCAAATAATTCAGTTTAACATGAGCACACAGTTTAAATATAAGTACGATTTAATTGTCAAAAACATTTCTTTTTCAAGCTATTCAGTTTCGTCAACCAATTCAGTTTAGCATAAGTATGCCGTTAGTTCTATTTAACCCATAGATAGGGCCCTATCATCTGCTACCACTCCGGGCCAGTTTAGTGTCATATACAGGACATTCATTGGGGGGGGGACTCTTACCCCTCTGCAGAGGTGCAGTCAGTGTATTCTACAGCCCCAGCCGACTGGGCAATACACAGAGTTAAATGTCAAACAGTTTTATTTCAGATAATTTTGTTTAATATTAGTACACAGTTTACATGTCAAAACAGTTCTATTTCGAGCAATTCAGTTTAGCACAAGTACGCAGTTTAAATGTCAAAACAGTTCTATTCTAAAAAATTCAATTTAACATAAATACGCAGTTTAAATGCAAAAAAAAATCCCAGTAAACTCCGACCACCACTTAGTTTTATTTAAACCATAGATATCAGGTGCTGATATCAGGTGCTGCCACTCCGGGCCAGTGTGGACCTGGGAGCAATGGTAATGAAAGGTACTCCACAATCCCCAAAGCTCTAGCATTGCTGGAACCTCACCATCAGATTATTTAGTGTCATATCAGGACACTCGTTGTGGGGTTTTTACCCCTCTGCAGAAAAGCAGTCGGTGTATTCTACAGCCCAAGCCGACTGGGCAATTTCAGCTTTGAGTAAGTATACACCAGCTCTGTGTCTCACAAAGAATGTACAGATTGCAGTGATTTGTAATTTATACGTGAGCAAAGTTTCCACTATGCAGAACGTTTCCAATTAATTTTCTCACAACTCCTTTGCATAGCTGAAGTTATGTTTTGCAGTAACAAACTAAATATTGATGATTAAACATAGAATTTTGCAATTTTTATTTCTACTAGTTTCCACACTTAATTTGTACGATATAAATAAAAATAAATAATGTTTGTCATTCGACGACCATTAACAAAACCAAAGCTTAAAAAATAAACTACACACGTGTTTATACTGGCTTGGGTCGGCGTGCCTGGTGTAACGGTTTTCGTCATAAGAAATGAATTCGCTGATTCCATTTCCTTTGTCGAGATAGATTTCTAGTCCACACTGATTGCTTTATTCCTTCTTTCTGTTCCAATCTGAGGATCGTGAAACACGGAGTTGTAGGAAGAAGTTTTATGAGTTTTTATTAGATACGTGGTGCATTCAATAAGTTTCCAGACTTTTTTGTACAGGCATTTAAAATTATCGTAGAGTCTTGAAAATTCAGTATGTTATTGCTATACATACATGAGATGACTGACCAATTTTTATGATTTCAGCTTCAAATGAACAGCTACAGCAGGAATTGGAATATACCCTATTAAAGCCTGATTGTCACCGCTGGTGAATTTCAAAAATGCAATCTGGACGTCAGGACACTTTAGAAGAATGATATGCAATAAAATTGTGTTTTAATCTTGGAAAAAATGCCAGAAAAACGTATGGAATGCTTCAGACTGCTTTTGGAGCATCTTGCATGAATCGAGCATCAGTTTTGGAGTGGCATAAGAGATTCAAGGAAGGCAGGGAGTTTGTGAGGGATGATGAGAGGTGTGGGAGGGGGTAAGGAAGTCAATACACCAGAGTTGATTGGCCAAAGGGTTAGGTCTAGGGTTACTATGTTGAGGCTTTAAGGGAGTTCAGCAAGAGATTCCGTCGGAAGAGGCCAGCACTCTTCAAATCGAGTTAGTGGCATTTCCACCAGGACAATGCACTAATCCACAACTTTGTCACAGACTATTTGACCAAGATGGGTATCAAGACTCATCCTCAGCCTCACTATAGTCCAGACCTTGCTCTCTGTGACTTTTGTTTATTCCATAAGCTCAGAGGATGTCGTTATGAGACAATTGAGAAGATGAAAGAGTCAGTGACGAAGGTCATTGACACGCTCACACAAGAGGACATCCATGGGGCCTCCCAGAAGTTGTTGGAACGGTACAACAAGTGCATTGCAGACGGAGGAGATTACTTCGTAAGGGACTAGAGTTTCATGTGTGTACTATCAATAAAAGGGCTCATACAAAAAAAAGTCTGAAAACTTATTTAATGATCCTCGTAGATAAATAGATAGATAGATAGATAGATATTTCAAAATGAATAGGTCCACTAAAAGATATACATCTTTTAAAGAGTTATTTATCCCGTTCTTACATATGTGTATGTTCCCAGCTTGTTGTTTTCGTCATTTACTAATTCACTAGGTTTTTTGCTCGGATTTATCACAAGGCCATATGAATGGTGTACTTTATCCAAGCAAAAGAACAAGTAATTTATTATATATTCTCTGACGAAAGCAACCAGCTGGAAAAAACGCGTATGTAAGAACGAAATAGATAATTCTTAAAAAAAAAATCTCCGAGTCAACAATTAATTTTGAATTATTACTTTTTTCTCTGTTTGGACCAACAAAAAATATTTTTTTTACACACACACACACACACACACACACACACACACACACACATATATATATATATATATATAATATTGATAATGTAGTTTGCAATATTGATAAATAATGAGTACTCAATATCATTGATAAAACATATACATTAAGTTAAGATAGCATAGTCATAGAATCAACAATGCTAGGTAACTGTCAATTACTCGCTGATGCGTTCATCAGAACACGTGCCTTTAGATTATCATTTGTGTCTTTTTATATGTTGCATACTGGGAGAGGGGATCTAATTTATGAGTCATTCTAGGCTATTTTATTTATTTATTAATTTATTTATTTCAATCTTTGGAGTAGTTAGTTTCCTGGTAACTTCGTAGAAATTAGTTTTCATGTCAGCATCTGGGTATGTGTTCTGAGTGCTAATTTAAGGGAGGTGATTATGGCTATCTGACAATTCAGTAAATGAAACCATTTTCAACAAAACTAGAGAAGAACATGAAACAGCGCTAAAACAGTGGTTTTATAGTCTTATACAAATGCAGATATGAAAACAAAACTAACGACTTCAAAGACTAAAAATAATCTGACAAAATAAATAAATCAATGAAAAGCAAACAAATTAGTATGTACGAAAATATACGAATAAAACAGGAAATAGAAGCAATAAACCGATTAAGATTGGAACGAGACACGTTGAATGATGAATGGATAAAACTAGGAAAATTGCCAAATACTTGTAGAGGTAGGAAATAATAATAGAAATATGAGTGATATATATGATAATATATGATAAAAACCAGAAAGCCGGAAGCTAAACATGAGTAGATCAATAAACAAATCATATGAGTAATACGATAGAGCTGCATAGCTACATAGTTATGGGTAAATGCAATATAGCCGCATAGCTAAAGGTAATACAATATTGCAGCAAGCCCTAACCGGAATGACCCACAAATTAAACTTAACATCCCTCACTCCCAGCATACGATATATAAAAAGACACAACCTTTAACACTTTATAACACTTAGTCAGATGATCACATAGAAGAGAAACTGACGGTCACAATCACCGTTCGTTAACTCCATGTCTGTGCTGTCCTAACTTTATATATATATATATATATATATATATATATATATATATATATATATATATATATTGTAGAGGTTTATGGTTATCACTAGCTCACTTGGTGGGTTAATGGTAAACCAAATTTTGCAGTATTATTAAATAATGCTCAATATCAGTGATAGACCTTTTATACATATAAGCTTAGTTTGGTTTGTTTGGGTATGAAATTTTGTCGGTTATTTAATGCCAAATCCATTTTTATACGAATAAACAGTTCTATTTCAAACAAATCAGTTTAGCGTAAGTACACATTTTAATAGTCAAAAACATTTCTATTTCAAGCTATTCAGTTTAGACAAACAGTTCTAATTCAAACAATTTAGTTTAGTATAAGTATAGATTTTCTCCACACAGTTAAATATCAAAACAGTTCTAATTCAAACAATTCAGTTAAACGGACACAAAAGTTCCATTTCAAACAATTCAGTTTAGCATAAGTACTGAGTTTAAATGTCAAAACAGTTCTACTTCAAGCAATTCAGTTTAGCATAAGTACGCAGTTTAAATCTCAAAACAGCTCTATTTCAAGCAATTCAGTTCAGCATAAGTACACAGTTTAGTTCTATAGGACCCTATCAGGTGCTGCCACTCCGGATCAGAGTGGACCTGGGAGCAATGGCAATGAAGGGGTACACTGCATTACTGGAACCTCACCATCAGATTGTTTATTGTCATATACAGGACACTCCTTGGAGGGGTTAACCTTCTGCAGAAAAGCAGTCAGTCTATTCTACTGCCCTAGCCGACTGGGCAATATATATATATATATATATATATATATATATATATATATATATATATATATATATATATGTAGTAGTGTCTGTGACCCTAGGTTCCATACTTTACGCATTCGTCCCACCTATTAATCATCAAAAATATTAATCGTTTTTTTTAAACATTTCACTCCGTCTGACGAATGCGTAAAGCATGAAACCCAGGTTTGGTTTGGTTTGGTTTATGGCATATCAACCGTTGTAGGTTATTTAATGCCAAATCCGTTTTTATACATATAAACAATTGTTTAAAACAATTCAGTTTAACATAAGTGCAGTTTTTTTTTGTTTACACATAGTTAAATGTAAAAACAGTTCTACTTCAAGCAATTCAGTTTAGCATTAGTACACTACTGTTTAGTTGTATTTAACCCTTAGATAGGACCCTATCAGGTGCTACCACTCCAGTCAGAGTGGACCAAGGCGCGATGGCAATATAGGAGTACTCTACCATCCCCAAAGTACCAGCATTACTGGAGCCACACTATCAGATAATTTGGGGGAGTCTTACCGCTCTGCAGTGATGCAGTCGGTGTATTTTGTACCCCTATCCGACTGAGCCAATGAAACCCAAGGCCATAGACACTACCATGTAATATATATATATATATATATATATATATATATATATATATATATATATATATATGTATATATATGCAGATTATCAGTGATCTGAGCCCATATGCAAAATTATTTATCGTCCCTTGTTCCATCCCGCTCAACTATTCATTCCAAATAGATATGAACAATCTTACTAAGATATTTCCGAAGCTCCATATAAGAAATACATATAAAGAAAATATTCCATTGTATTGGAAATAATCCAATATATTTCTTTATCACATACTAGCATACATAATTATATCAACAAGGATTTGTAATGTTAAAATACTTTAGCTATAACACATTGATTCATTTAGTGTGACTATAAATGAGACTATTGTTAATTCAGACCCTTGGTGCGATCCAATTTCCCGACACCCCAGTTCTGTCGATTTGAATATCAACAGATATAACATAAAAAAAAACAATTTTATGCATTTTACATTACTAAAAAAAGGAGTAAGCCACTACATCGAGAAAAGGGAATTACCCATTTCTCTCTTACTTCGTATATATATATATATATATATATATTAGTGTGTGTGTGGGGAGAGAGAGAGAGAGAGAGAGATTGAGAGAGAGAGAGAGCGTGCGTTTTATATATGTGTATTGTTCGCATTAATAGCGAAACGTTTAACAGGAAGCGTTTAATGCGATTTTCTCGATTAACACTATGGTAAATAACTGAAATTCTATCCAATCTTCATGGTTCGCATACAAATATCAGATATAAACGAAACGAGTATAAAATTGAAGTGTAAGACATTAATTAGGCGAGTAAATAGAGTGAAACCGCGATGACATACGTGCACTGTACAAAGAGAAACCTCGCAGTGAGCATAATAAATTGAAAAAAATTATTTTTGTAATAGTCATAAACATCTTCACTTGCTTCTCGTTATATAAATGTTTATCTTCCCTCCGCCGAAAGTAGGAAATTTAAAGAGTGAAATTGAAGCTTTAATCTAGAATTAAGCGTCACCATTAAAATTGTAATCACTTTTTATTTTAGAAATCTTTGCTTTTGTTTCAATCCAAATACGGTTATTACTATCATTTTATTATTACCGATATTATACTTAATAGAGCTACGTGTGGGGTAACAGTCATCATCATAGGTAATGAACACAACGGCCCGAATTCAAATCTTATTTGCTTGTCACTTCGCGCAAATTCATTTTATCTCTTCTTGCTACAATTAAAAGTTCAATAAGAAACTTGACTATTTAGCATTGGTAAAAAGAAGGACTCTTAATTCAAAAGCCGGGGAGGGTTGTTCGGAGAATCTATGGCATTGTGGTGCACCATTCTTCTATTATCAGTTCATCCCAAAAGTTTGGCTGGTCCCTCACAAGCCTTCACCACTATAAACAAATTATCTATGCCATTATTTGCAAGACAGATTTTATACAAATCTTTATATCTATATCAGTACTGCAGCTTGTTCTGCCACCGTTGATTATATATATATATATATATATATATATATATATATATATATATATATATATATATATATATATATATATATATATATATTGGTTTGTATTTGTCATCAAAATTTATTTAAGTAATTTTGTAGTTGTAGTTGACTTATAAAATATCAAAAGCTTTTTGTCACTACATTTTATTATTTTGGTTCAATGCTTTCTTTCTTACTAAAGGTAAAATTAAACAGCAATAGCAATTGTTCCTATGTCTTGTTTCCTGATAATAAATGAAAACAGTAGTAATAAAGGAAATTATCTATACTTTTAATATGTATTCATCTTTAATGCATTGTTTCTTGTGTACATGTGTCGGCTTCTCAGATAAATTCTCTCACCAATCTAAATTGAAAAATAACATTCTGTTCATCATTGAATTATTATGAAATGTTATTTGTTAAATTTAACATAATTTGCATTTCAATTTCTACATTACCAAAAGAGTCCATCATTTTACCAAGCAGCGAAATTTCTCATTACTCTTCTTTGAGACTAGGTTGTGTTACTGGTAAATAAATGTGGGAATGCTAAATAAAACTTGACTCAACCAATAAAGCAGGGCTTCTTAAAGCAGGGCTTCTTAATGTAGTACATTTAGACCATTAAAGGAAATAAAATTTCGGCAGGGTAAATAAAAGCATAGGTCTACAGGTTTGCATTTACAAATCCTTTATAACAGAAAAACAAAATCACTGGATCGTGTCAGATATTGTACACCGAGAAGAATGCCTGATTGGGTATGAGAGCCACTAGTAATGTGTTGTTCGCATAAGCCCCTTTCAGAATATACGGGTCATTTAAATGAGCCGATGATTGGGCTCTGGCCGAAAATAACTAGATCTTTTCGGCATTGTTAACAATCATATTTTGACGAAAGAAATTTTTTACCAGCAATGTTAATTCTTATCCATGTATTACCATGGATAAGAATTAACATTGCTGGTATTGTATTTTAATTTTGCTTTTCATTATTTTTCTTTCTTTTTGAAATCTATTTTGATCTTCTAATTAACTTTTTTTCTAAAACATCTAATAACTTATTGCAAAAAGAGAGATATTTTAAAATTCTATATTTTTATAAAATCAGTTGTTTGAAATATGATTATTCTTAAAAAAATTTCTTTCGTCAAAATACTTTCACAGAATAAAATTAGAATTAAATTGTCATTAAAGAAAAATCCCGCTCTAACCGAAGAGATCCAGATTTTCATTTATTAAGTTCGTCTCAGTATTGCTAAGTATTTGTTGGTGTGAATGTTATTATATAATTCAACATTCTATTTACAATAATCAACCCGCTCATCAAGGAATTCAGAGATATTAAGAAAAAATATCAGCAATATTCAATTAATTCATTTGGGGTGAATGGAAATAAAATTTGGTAACAAGTTTGAAAAACCCTGGCTTAGAGTCTTCAAATGTTATTCCTTTCATTCATCTCGCAGTTCAACATAATTGACTCATAGTTTCTTGAGTTTCTTTAATCCTTCCAAAAAATTCAATATTTCTTTTAGAATAATCATTCTCGTTTCAAAAACTTTTCAGCAACCTCTGATATATATATATATATATATATATATATATAATATATATATATATATATATATATATATATATATATATATATTATAAAGATCCGAGTTTTTAGAATAGGTAAGTTACTGTAAAACAACAAATATTGTTCATTATTAAGAGATTTCACCAACAGGCCTATTTTTAAATTTTTTATTACAACTGATGTTGGGATAAGTTTTGGTAATATTATAAAATGATATATATGAATCATTACTTAAACTTGAGACAAAAGAAACTGTGCCAACTTTTACTTAATTCAGATGGATCAAATATATGCCTGAATCATGTTACACCGGATCAACAACTTTAAAAAGAGTGATACACCGAGAACGGTATAGAGAATCCGGTATAACCACCGTATCTGTACGCACTGGCGCGCCAATTAGGCACTTGATAGTGTATCTATCATCAGTAGACACCTGCCCTTCGAGAGAGTTCATCTACAACGGTATCATTTCAACGACTCTTGTCTAATAAATTCTCAGCAAAAGAATATTATATATTGAGAAACTGTTGTTAATTTATCAATTCAGTTGACTGTAACACACTCAAATAGAAACCAAAGTTACTTAACATTTAATTCTTTGTTGTATTTCTTGTCCATCCCGGTTTTTAATAAAAGCATTACACTGGTTTTCAAAGAAATTGAGGCAAGCACAAAAATACCCGTTTTTACCTAATTTGAGGGTGCTGAATTCAAATTTTAAATCCGTTTTTACTCATCACCTCTAGTTTTTTAGATATGCATAGTGTGCATTTTGTGCATATACGGTACATAAAGGCGTATATGAATTCAGGGTTAATTCTAATATTGTGAGACTTATGGCTTATTTTTTAGTTATTATGCACTAAATGTAAGTGATAGCATTACATTATATATATATATATATATATATATATATATATATATATATATATATATATATATATATATATATATATCAAGACGGATTTTGACAGTTAAGGCAGCAAGTCTCAATTCACACTCTGGCAGTCATTGGAAGAGGTTGTCTCGCAGACGGCGCAGGAGGTTGGTGTCCCTCAACTATCGTGTTACACATCTTTTGGGTTACTAAATATTAGTATTACATTTTCAAATGCACATTTAGTTTTACTTTGTTATATTTTCAGATTCTCCAATGGCTTCAAGCACATCAAAATGTCGAGGATGCCTCAACAAGGCCAATTCTTTCTGCTACGTGTGTGGGGACTTCACAACAGTTGCACAGCGTTGAACCATCACTTCCCTCCTCAGAACCGCCTACTACCACTATTTTGACTGTAAAATTGGTGATCAGGACAAGTCTTCGGCTTCACACATCTGTTGTAAACCCTGCTACAATGGATTAACTGCATGGTTTAATGGCAAGAAAGTAGCTTTCAACTTTGCAGTCCCCATGGTTTGGAGAGAGTCGCGAAACAACGCAGATGATTGTTATTTTTGTTTAACTAATATAACTGGTTTCAGTGAAATCTTCTGGGAAAAAGATCAAATATCCCAACCTTCGATCTGCTATGAGACCCGTTCCCCATTCAGATGATCTTCATGTACCCACACCTCCAGTAAATAAGGAAATTCTTTCCTCATCAGATGAAGAAATGCCTTCAAGGGACAATTCTGTCGAGTCATTATCTTTGGATGATATTGAGTTTACATATTCAGGAACAAGTGGCAATGAGCCACACTGGATCACGCAAGAAGACCTGAATGATCTTGCTCGTGATTTGTATCTGTCAAAACAGCAGTCAGAGCTCTTGGCTTCTCGGCTTAAACAGTGGAACCTAGTCCAGGAAGCTGTAAGGATCACCAGTTTCAGGAATCGGAACAAATAAGGTCATTGGTCTTCTTATGGGTATGCAAGCGGGCTTCACAAAGTATTGTTGTTTTCTCTGTCTCTGGGATAGTCGAGCTGTATCCCAGCATTACAAGCAGAAAGACTGGGAGTCTAGAAGCACTTTTGTTCTTGGCGAACACAGCCTCAAGGAGAATCCTCTGGTGGACATGAATAAGGTGCTTCTTCCTCCTCTTCACATCAAGCTTGGTTTGATGAAGAATTTCGTGAAGGCGTTGCACAAAAATGGTTGGTTTGGTTTGGTTTGGTTTGGTTTGGTATGGTTTGGTGGGTTTTATGGCATATCAACCTTTGTAGGTTATTTAACGCCAAATCCATTTTTATGTAAATAATCTGTTCTATTGAAAACAATTCAGTTTAGCATAAGTACAGTTTAATTGTTAAAAACATTTCCATTTCAAACTATTCAAGCAGTTATATGTAACAATTCAGTTAACTGTAAATACACTTTTAACGTCGAAGAAAACAGTTCTATTTCAAAAAATTCAGTTAAGCATGAGCACGCAGTTTAAATGTAAGTACGGTTTAATAGTCAAAAACATTTCTATTTCAAGCTATTCAGTTTACTCAAAGAATTCATTTTTGCATAAGTATGCTGTTAGTTCTATTTAACCCATAGATAGGGCCCTATCAGGTGTTACTACTCCGGGCCAGAGTGGATCTGGGAGCGGGGGCAATGAAGGGGTACTCCGCATTCCCCAAAGCTCCAGCACTGCTGGAACCTCACCATCAGATTTCTTAGTGTCATATCCAGGACACTCGTTAGGGGGGGGTCTTACCCCTCTGCAGAGGTGCAGTCAGTGTATTCTACAGCCCCAGTCGACAGGGCTATACAGAGAGTTAACAGTTTTATTTCAGATAATTCAGTTCAGCATAAGTACAGAGTTTAGACGTCAAAAACAGTTCTATTTCGAGTAATTCAGTTCAGCCCTAGTACGCAGTTCCAATGTCAAAACAGTTCTATTTTAAACAATTCAGTTTAGCATAAATACGCAATTTAAATGCAAAAATCAGTATAGTGAAAGAAGCACGGTTTAGTTCTATTTAACCTATAGATAGGACCCTTATCAGGTGCTACCACTCCAGGTCAGAGTGGACCTGGGAGCGATGGCAATGAAGGGGTACTCCGCATTCCCCAAAGCTCCAGCATTGCTGGAACTTCACCATCAGATTGTTTAGTGTCGTATCCAGGACACTCGTTGAGTGGGGGGGTCTTACCCCTCTGCAGAGAAGCAGTCGGTATATTCTACAGCCCCAGCCGACTGGGCAAACAAAAATGGTGCTGCCTTCCAACACTTGTCTACTGTGTTCCCAGGTCTTAGTCCTGCTAAGCTCAAAGAGGGCATCTTTGTCGGACTTCAGGTCCTACAAGTGCTGAAGGAAACTGATTTTGAGGAGCTTCTTAACTTAAAGGAACTGAGAGCATGGGAAGCATTCAAGTCAGTCTTTAGTGGCTTCCTTGGTAACACACGCGTACCAGATTACCAAGCCTGTATTGAGAAGTTGCTAATGTCTTACGAGGATATGGGGTGCCGAATGTCACTCAAGATTCATTTTCTCCATTCCCACCTCAACTTCTTCCCACCAAACCTTGGAGCAGTGAGTGATGAGCATGGAGAAAGATTCCATCAAGACATTACGAAGATGGAGAGCAACTATCAAGGCAAATGGAACCCCGGCATGATGGGAGACTTCTGCTGGATGCTCTTGCGTGACACCCCGAGGGCAAAAAACACACTTTTGACTGTTTGTGGTACTATGAATTGTGTAATTGTGTCATCCAAGTATATTGATTCAATCAGTGTTCTTTATCTATCCTGTTTTATCTGTTATAAGCTGCTGCAACTCTTGAAATATGCACATATATTCTCTGTTTATACTAAAATGAGACTATTTAAAAGCCAGAAAACTAGAGGTAATAGAGCAAAACTATTTATAAATTTGAATTCAGCTCACCCAAATTAATAAAAAAACACATATCACTATTCTTGCCTCAGACCGAAAATTTATTTTTGTAAACCAATGTTATCATAGCAACGACGTCGAGGAAAAAGTAATTCGTAATTTTACCGAGTTATTTCGATTGTTGGCAAACGTTTCTCCACAAATGATCTCTGTCACGTAAAACTTGTCGGTGGGACTTAGAATACGCCAACTGTTTCTCCTGCAGAGAGAACCTCGACATACACCTCCAAAAAACAGGTATGCTGGGTACGACACTTAACTGTTTCCAATGATGAGGATCTAGTTCTGGAGCTCAGGGAATATGGAATCCCCAGCTACTAGGGATGCTATTAAATTCACTAAAATGATCTTCTGTTAGCAAATTTTAAATTACCATATATTTATCTACTTTAGGATCCATCTTTAGGAATAATGTGTTGATTTGCATTATAATAACTAACGATACTTACCCCGGCTGTATTTGGTTATTAGATAGTCCTTATTGAAAAATAAAGGGCGTAGAGTTGCTTTTATAATTATTCGTAGTTATTTGTTTTTATCGTTTATTTACTACTTGTTTACACTAAGCGTAGAGTAGGCTGATATGCCATTAAACTAAGAAACTGAAACCAAAACCTTACGCGTGGCGTATGGAAGATGGTTCCAGGTTTCAAATACCCTCGAAAACTCTCAAAAAAGAATAGATAATTTAAATAGATATTAAATTTAATAATTTTTTAAACTTGAAAGGGTTGCATTAATGTAATTTTTTTAAATTCTTTTAGCCGGTTAACGATTTCTTCTTGGAGCAATAATGATTATATATATATAAGAATCCGACCTAAAAAAACTAGTCTGAACTAGATCACTTCATTCTATTCAAAACCTTTTTATTTATGACTAACGATTTCCAAAAGGTTTGGTGAAATCGGGCCAAAACGATTGTGCTTTAGTAGTGAGAAACTACTATTTGGAAGTAGTTGTAACTTGCTTCCTAATTATCACTCTATTAAAGGTGTTCATCGATTAGTTCCGTCTGACAAATGGCCCCAATAAAAGAACGCTCAAGATCAAACTCATCATACCGACCTGTGTGTTATTAGTTTAATTACTTTACTACTTTTTATTCAATAAAAATTACATTAAACAACAAAATTCATAAAAGACATGTATCGATTATTTCGAACTTTATCACAATTAGTTGCATTGCCAGTCAATATTATTAATTTAGTAGTAGTATTTTTTTCATCTTAATTTCAGTTGCTTTTCATCACAACTACTCAGACCGTCTATTCTATGACCATTAACATCCTTAATATTTTATCAGAAAAAGCATTCTCAATCATCGTCTAGATTTCAGTTACTTTTCATCTCGTATTATTAGTAATATTATTTTGAGTTTTTTGAATACAGCATTATCAACCTCAATTATTTTGTATCTTGTATTTCTTCCATCTTAATTTCAGTTGCTTTTCATTGCAGATAAATTGACTGTCATTGTATGAATGTTAGTAAATAGTGCAAATCGGAAAGAAAAACTTTTGGCATGGATCGGACATTTACTTCAAAAAGCTTAAACTATTAAAGTAAGATCAGCTTTCTGTGGTGCTGGTAGGCAAATGGCGAACGAAACAAAAAAAACTCGTTAAACCATATTGAAATTCCTAAAAAGTTTGTGTTACTTTACACTCATGCTCTTGGGAAAGACATGAACCCATCTCTTACACACTCACCTCCCGCCCTTCCCGACTAAAGGTAAAAAGTAATAGAGTAAACTGAGCTCTCTTGTCTTGGTCGACAATTCTGAATCTAAAAACAACGAAACCTTCACTAACATCAAGAGGTTATATATATATATATATACGTGTGTGTGTGTGTGTGTGTGTGTGTGTGTGTGTGTGTGTGTGTGTGTCATTAATTTCAAGAAACCAATAGATATAATCCATTATAAATTTACTTTACCAGTTAGTTAACTGGATCATCAGATGGAGATTTGAACAGAAATGGGTTTATTTTTAAACGTTAGCATTGGGGAACGCATTTTACTTAAAGTGAGGTATTTAAGGAATTATTATTATAATTTACATATATAAAAATATACATATTGAGATGTTTTTCTATATATTAATTAGCCGTGCATTAAGCACTCATTTGGATTATTCCTTTGAAGTCTATTCACAGACTTAAATGATATATATATATATATATATATATATATATATATATATATATATATATACGAGGATCATTAAATATGTTTTCAGACTTTTTTCGTATGGGCACTTTTATTGATAGTACACACATGGAACTCTATTCTCCTACCAAGTTATCTCCTCCGTCTGCAATGCACTTGTTGTACCGTTCCAACAACTTCTGAAAGGCCCCATGGAAGTCCTCTTGTGTGAGCGTGTCAATGACCTTCGTCACAGAATCTTTCATCTTCTCAATTGTCCCATAACGACAGCCTCTGAGCTTAGGAAATAAGCAAAAGTCACAGGGTGCAAGGTCTGGACTATAGGAAGGCTGAGGAACTGTCTTGATGCCTATCTTGGTCAAATAGTCTGTGATAAGGATGGAGTTGTGGACTGGTGCATTGTCCTGGTCGAAATGCCACTAACTCGATTTGAAGAGTGCTGGCCTCTTCCGACTGAATCTCTGGCTGAACTGCCTTAAAACCCAACATAGTAACCCTAACCATAACCCTTTGGCTAATCAACTCTGGTCTATTGACTTCCTTACTCATCCCACACCTCTTATCATCCCTCACAGACTCCCCGCCTTCCTTGAATCTCTGATGCCACTCAAAAACTGATGCTCCATTCATGCAAGATGCCCCAAAAGCAGTCTGAAGCATTCCATTCGTTTCTGTGGCATTTTCTTTCAAGTTTAAAGCAGAATTTTATTGCATATCATTCTTCTAAAGTGTCAGATTGCATTTTTGAAATTCACCAGCAGTGACAATCAGGCTTTAGTAGGGTGTATTCCAATTCCTGCTGTAGCTGTTCATTTAAAGCTGAAATCATAAAAAATAGTCAGTCATCTCATACGATGTATAGCAATAACATTCTGAATTTTCAAGAGTCTACGACAATTTTAAATGCCTGTACAAAAAAAAAGTCTGGAAATTTATTGAAGGCACCTCGTATATATATATATATACATAGAGAGAGAGAGAGAGAATACTCTAATCTCACAAGATTATAGAACACTGCTCGAATAGTGACCCAGGCCTAAGCATTGTTATATAGAACACCAGCAGTTGCCCATATAGCAAATTTCCTTTCTTCAAGACACTGAACCTGTTCAAAAAGCGATTTAACTTGGCATCAATGCCGTCGGAGGAGCTGTCAGAGTGAGGTTGACCACAACATCAGACTGCCTTAGGGACTCCATTTTGACTTCAGAGTTTTCCTTCTCCCTTGCTGGTTCCTCCAGCAAGAGCTCACAGTCTCCCCTACTATTTATCCATACCTGGTAGCAAAAAAAGAATTAATTCATGCCTTTCTATCATATAATTCCAGGAACATCGATTCAGAAAGGCCACTAATCCTGTTCAGAAGAAAGATGAATTTCTTTCAACTTTCTCTTTGCAGCACCGAATTATACTTTAACCTTCAAAGACAGAAAGTTAAATTCTCAAAGTTTATTTTAAGAAAAAAAAATGACTACGGTGAATACGAATTTGTTTTAATATTTGTAATATCTATCTATTTTATCCTGTCTTATTTATTTATTTATTTATTCAATTCATGTTTTAGCAAACTTATCGCCTTCTTTCCTAATTTCCCATTACCTCCATTTTTTCTTTCTTTCAGCACGTGTTAGTCACGAGTTCGGAAACTTGACGGACACCCCATTGAGTGACCTTTGTATACCCGCAAGCAGCACCCTTTTGTCCAACATGTTAACAAGTAGCGCAAACCAATAAATGTAATGACTAACATCGGTGCAGCACCAAGAAACACATCTGTTCGATCAGTGATTTGTGTCAAGACCGCATTCGACTCAAAGATGAATTATCTCGGTTTGGATAGCGAAACGACTGGACACGTGGCGCCACTAATCACGTGGTATTCAGGTAACTGAGTAAAATCTGCGTCTGCTCAGTGTGCTACACTTCAGAATAAACCAGGCGATTAGTTAATCGTCTTTTTACCTGAAACGAACAACTAATAATGGCCAAGAACGATAACATTAAATAAAGAAAATAAAAAATAAAAGTGAATATAAGACGGTGAATGGAGTAAGGCGGTGAATGGGGAAAATACCAATGTAGAATAACGACGTTCGTAGAGATAGGAAAGAATGATGGATCAGTTCCGGATATGAACTGCTGGCTCAAGTCATTGTCATCTCAAAGGGAGGTTAATACGTCTTTTTTGGAAAGGGGAGTGGGAGGAGAGGTTATTTTCTTTTTCAATTGCCGCTGTTTGGGGTACTTGTACGCAGACATAGTTCTTTGGATAATGAATTACCTTGCATCAATTTTGCAGAAGAAAAATATCAAAAACTAATTATGACTTATATTTCAAGGAAGATTGATGCTCATGAGAAAAGAAAACCATTTTTTATCGAGGACCGGCCTGAGAAAAGCGAAAACAGTAAGGAGCCATTAAAAGAAATAAGAATAAATAAAAGAATTTAAAAAAAAAAAAAAAAAAAAAACTGAATAATTTATTAGAATGAATAATTTAGTAAAAATTTAGATCGTTTAGTGATATTGCGGCTTGAAAAAAAAGTAACCTCTGAAAAATATATTTTAGATAGAAACAAATTAAATATTATTTAATATAAAACTGATGTATATAGAGGCAGAAGGAGATAGAGATAGGAGAGTGATATATATATATATATATATATATATATATATATATATATATATATATATATATATATATATATATATATTGACAGAGAGAGAGAGAGAGAGAGTAAAGTTATATGGAGACGGTGGTTAAAATCGTTTTTAAAGAATTAAAAAAAAACCTTCAAAGTCAGTGAGCATAAACTTTTAGCATTAGATTTAGGATTTTTTTATCGATCGACAGACGTTCACACACACACACACACACACACGTATATATATATATATATATATATATATATATATATATATATATATATATATATTAACAATATTGGTATAACAACGAACTGTTTAGAGACGACTTTTTAGAAAAGATTTTAACCACAATATCGATATGAATACTGTCTATAAAGGTTCTATCCCAGATTTTAAAAAAAGAAGAAAAACAGCAAAAATAAAAGCAACATAAGTTGTTGTTTTTTTCAAAATTAAATTCGAAATATTTTGTGTGTGTGGCTAGCTTGTTCATATATAAAACCCAGTCATTGTTTGGTCCCTTTGTTTAATGGTATATCAATCTTCGTGGGTTATTTAATGCCAAAACCATCCTTCGAGAAGAACAGCAGTGATGCTATTTAACTCATATCTGGGAGGATAAGGGGGTTCATACATTTCCTTCAAAAGTGAACGTAATTGCGCCACTGTAGTTCACAACGATTCTGCAGTCCAGCGCTTTAACCATTACACCCCAATCATCGTAATTTTTAAAAGGAGATAACAAATAATTATAGAGTACTAGTAATCATAAAGTATTGCAATATAGCATTCTCTAAGTAGAAAGTTGAAATCGTGTTTTATAGTCGCAGAAGAAGAATATTTTTAAAAGTTAGAATGAAGAAAAAGATTAAAGAGTATAAACGTAAGAACTGAAAGACCCAATAATGTTGACAGCCAAAAATTGGTATGAATGCATAAATAAGATATATTAAAAAAAGATTAAAAGAAACAAAGTAGAAGTAGAAATACAACAATATCATAAACATATAAATGTCCATGAAAAGTTTCAAAGAAAAACGAAAGTATTTGTGAAAGAAAGAAAGAAAGAAAGAAAGAAAGAAAGAAAGTGGTTGCTAGATCAAGCGGACGAATCGAAAAGAGTACAGAAAAAAACTTTAAAAGATAAATTACATATATATATATATATATATATATATGTGTGTGTGTGTGTGTGTGTGTGTGTGTGTGTGTGTGCACACACACATATATATATATATATATACACACACTCATATAAACATATATATATATATATACACACATATATGTGTGTGTTAAATGATTAATAGATAAATAAATAAAACAGAGAAAATTAAGAATGGATCGTAGAAAAAATAACAAAATAGAATAAATTATTGAGAATAGATTAGATGGATTAAATTTCACAACAAGTTAGTGAAAAGACAAACACAATAGGTGTCCTAAGAAGATAATTCGTCTTCCTCTTTGGATGTCGACAAGTAGAAGATGCACTGACAAAATAAGATAAAATGGCTTCTTTGCAAGAGACAGACGACACGAGACAGTAAATAAAAAAAAGTATAAAGACCCTAGTTGTCCGGTAAGGGGTTAATACTGACTGACAAAACATTTGGCTCATGATGGATAGAGTCCAGCTGGAAAAAATCGGCATTGTACAAAAACGGAAGAGGAAGGAGCAACGCAATTGACCCCCAGCACAGTTTTTTCAACTAACGGGGGTGCAGGAGGAAGACCAGTCGATTGCCTAGCCGTGTGTTGTCGTCGCATTTATCTTTCTTCATGTCCCCAGTCAGCCATCGCTTCCTTTACATCGGTATTTCGTTGTCATCAACAGGAAAGCTCACGTCTGACGAGTGATATAATAGTTTTTCATACTACAAAGTACTTCTCTGATCCACACAAACGAAACAGCCGACTTTATATAGAAAACATCACTTAAGTTAACATATTATCTTATCTATACAATGTTATTTATTATCGAGATTTTTTAAATTCAAAATATTCGTTAACTTATTTTTATCAATTGGAAATCTTAACTTGTTTATTTTTGTCGATATTTACTAAACTTTGCTGACTATGACACAGGGCCCTCAAGATTTATCAAGCCCTTCACTAGGCCAGCACGTGACACAAGGTTGGTTTAATGTGGGGTATTTACAAAATTTAGCTTGATTGTAGCACAAAACCAGAAATATGGGGCACCCAGTTAGAATCGAACTCACTAACATTGGTCTGCCAATCTAGCGTGTGAATTATTACAACACGTTAGATGTTCATATGGCCCTCAGTGATAACTGAACTGACAACAGTAATAATATTCAACGTTAGTAGCTCACTATCTCCCGATAAGGCACCTCTGTATACATTTACTAAGCGTAGTACATTTACTGATACAATATTACTGATGTGGGTATCAAATTGAGGATTGAACTGTCTCGAGTGTTTATGGTTTATAGCACTGTTTAAGCCCATATAGGTCTTCAGTTAGCTTAGTTTGGCACATGTTTACTGATTTAGAGCATCCAATGATGGTCAAAATGACTATAGTAATGTTCAACAAAACTAGCTTCATGACGACTATTCCATGGTGACGCATATTTACTAGTCTTAGTTTAGTCCAAAGCTATTAGGATAGTGTATTTGGCGAGGATCAAACTCCTTACGATCATAACAACCTGCAAAGCTAGTTTGCTAACGATTACTCTTCTTTATCTTATTAGAAATATATTCACACTTTTGATCAAACTTTTCCACTCGGATTAAGGATTTTTTTATGCTAATGAATCCAGGAGACCTTCGATAAGCACTATTCTTTTGATTTAATGGGTTTTAAATACAGAGCAAGTTTTTATGAATGGGCCGGAAATGTGCAAACAATATTATTATATAACAAACAACGGGAATTATTAATAGAAATTAAGAATTTGCAGTATTGATTGATATTTTCTTGCGACGTTTTCCCATTAAGAACAAAAGGGCTAAAGTAAATAGTGGCATAAAGGTTATTAACCAAGATATTTGAGCCGAACAAGTTCGAATTTCAGTCAAGACTACTTGTGTTCACTTTACAATAATATTTACAGAAAAGGCATGAAACTACTTCACAATATGCCCTGTCATGTTGCTGGATATATTGACAAAGGTTTTATTACTAACGTGTCTCAGTGGTTGGAACCGAAAAGACTGGATAAATGAGTATAGGTACAAACCGATCCCTTCTAAAACGACAGTATCGCCCACAAATTAATACACACTAACAATTTTTTGAAAAAAAGTTAAGTTTCTTCTAAATCATAGATACCAGGATTTATCATTCCTCGTGGAACATTATACCATCAAAATGGATATTATTAGATATTATTTATTATCAAACTCTACAGCATTGAATCTCTGTAACAAAGAAATGAGCAGCCGAAAAAATAGGTACATTCTTTATATATTTTCATGAAATTTTATTTTTGGTTGAGTTTCATAACTGTAAAGTTTTGAATGTTTAATATTCCATGGGAAATAATAAAATCCTGGTATCTTTAGAAAGCAATTAACTTTTTATTAAAAACAAAACAAAAAATGACAGAGTGTGCTGATTTAGAGGCGATGCTGGACTTACTTACCCTGGTTGGAACAGAAAAAAGTTACTTCTATTGTCAACATTGACAACAACCAATGATGTTGTAAAATATGTAAGTATCAGTAAAGGTGTCAGGTTGGTGTCAAAGTTTTCAGCATTGAAAATAAAACCAGCGAACCAAATTCGAAATCTGATTGAAGCTGTTCATGTTCAGTTTGCGGATATACAAATGTTTCGTCATTGACAAATCGCAAGGTTTGAGGGTACTCGCATTCACGGCTTGAGGGATGTTTGATGGCTGAATACTAGATATATGGTCAAGAGACCCGTCACTGACATGATACTTGATAGAGAAAAGAATAGGTGAGGGGACACTGATTGAAATTATTCATTCTAACTTTGTACTGACTTAGAGAAAGTATGATGTCCAATCACTTGATATCTAATCAAAGATCTCGTCACTGATATGCATCTTGATGCTACTTGAAGGAAAAATAATTTATGTGTAAATAGTAGCCAATATTGTTTATACTCATTTTCCTTTGAGATATCATAATGTCTTATCACTAACCAAAAGCTTTTTTACTGACATGTCACGATTATTAATAAGGCAAATAATGGTTAAATGGACTCTAAGTGAGACTGTCTATTTTGATGAGACTGTTGATTTTGCACACAAAGAAATTATAATATCTTGTCACATCACTCGATATTCGATCAAAAGTCTTGTCACTGATATGTCATGACTAATGATGGATAAAATAACGCTCCCTTTTCGATAGCTCCCACACCGAAGTGTTGGGGAGGGCGCTACTCCATACCCTGGTTTGCTCCACTTTACTCTTGATCCTTACCTTATAATGTTGAATGTTAAGCAAGGCGACATCAAATGCCATTTTTTGACTCTTTGGTATGACTCGACCTTGGATTGAACCCCAATATCCCGGGCCATTTGCGAACACTCTACTCATTAGGCCTATGGTCCGATAAACTCATCCATAATTACCTTCCTTATCAATTCGTTCATGGTTACCCCAATAATTAGATACGAAAATAAGGCATGTTTTGAGTTAATGGGGTTGGGAGCAGAGAACCTTATGCAATTCAAATTCGTGTCAATTAAATCTGTTTAACAAATTCGTTAACTTTTTTTTTTCGCATTCGAGTAAAATGCAAAACTCCTGTCCGCAGCAAATCGTATTAAGCTTTTGAAGATAAACTTTTAAAACTTTATTCTTCTTTATTAACGTTCTCTTAAAGACTTTTTTCTTCTGACGATTATTGAGTTCAATGACTAGTAACATCTTATCATAATTACATAATAATTGAAAATTATAAATAAGATCTGCTGCATTCATTAAAAATCTGATTTCGAAGAAATGTTGATGAGTGAATTAAATATGAAATAGCAGATTTGAATTTTTCATACAAATATCACAGCCTCAAAAAATAGTAAGAAAAATATTTGTTAATCTGACATTGGAAATTATCTTTGTCAGCTGATATTTACCTCACATGAATATAAATAAACATTTTTCGAGTAAACAATTTAGGATCCAACTAAGACTTTTTTCAGCTGGACGATAGGATGAACTAGGAGTAGCACTTACCTTTAGATATGAAAAATGTTCTTCATTTATTGCCAGTAAACGATGGAAATAGAATGTTTTTGAAGTTATGCAGTTTTTTCATTAGATGATACACTAAAAACATACTTGTAGCTATTGATTGTTGGCACAGTTGTCAAATCAGACTTCCGTTTCTTCATCATGAGCCTAAATTACCCAAAATGTACAATACTTTTTTGCATAATTCTTTTTTAGACCGATTTATATACGAATATATACATGGTACATACGCCTTATACCGCTGACTTTATATATGACAGCGGTGAAAATGGCTATTAGGGAAACTTGCTTGCAGCCTTGAAGCCTATCCCTCTTTGTCAGAACATGATTAAGCATCGAGGTGTTTCACAGGTGAAACAAAGTATTCACCCATATTTTTTTCTTGACTATACCACCGTGACGTGCGTTAATACAAATGCCATGACGATAAGTGCGAGCAACCGACATGGCAGGTTTGATTGCCTTTCTAATTGTTTCACACATAAGGATCCAATAACAATAATTGATCTGAGTCGCTCGCTGATTGCAAAATTTGATTGATATTCGCTGTAATATTCATTGTCTGCCCTTACAGCTGTCATCTTGAAAACCTTCCGGTTTTCAATGAAAATTAAAAAAATAAAAGTAAAGAAAAAAGGTAAGTGATTCTTAATGAGTCGGCGGAGTTTGTGCCCAGCTGTATATATAATGATAATAATACCTACTGAAAAGTTGGGCTCGGTTAGAATCTGTGCTGATAAGAAGAAATACGGAGGGAACCCTCCCTACTTTATCCACAATTAGATAGGAATCAAATTTTGACTGCTGACACGCCTCAGTGAGAAAGTCAACTGTTTGCCTCCAAAGGATGAAACAATGGTAGGGTCATACTATTTTGGGGCCTGGGTTCGTTTGGTACCTAAGCGTTGAAGGTTTCTGATGAATGAAAGATACAGGACAAAGAGACTCGCACTCACAGATTTATGACATAAAGTATTGTTTTTTGTTGTACTGTTAGCGAAACTAAGAGAGAATAAGATAAAGTAGGATTTAATTAGTTGGACATGAGCGTTTCTCACTTATTATTATTATTATTATTATTATTATTATTATTATTATTATTATTAATATTGTTATTTTAGTTGTTGTTGCTATTGTTTGGCCAGATAAGATATCCAATTCTCTCCCTAAATTCCAGCTCTTGTTGATTATCAAGTAGTACAACGACATCCACGATCAAGTAGATTTTCTTTCCCTTGTTCATAACTATCAGAGACGATTATCTTACTATCACGGAGTGACTGTTACGAACTGGGTTTTCACATCATTGAAGATTGAGTGACAAAAAGTTTCCTCGAATTCTCCGCATCTTTCTGCATCCTAACTGTCTCAAGTACAACTGGAGTTATGAGCATCTAAATCCTTTCTCGAATATCCAATTAATTCAATCTTGTCCTTAAGAGTTGGAAAACAGTTCCAACTGCCAATTATGCCAATATTTCTTAATTCCAAAAGAACCCTAGAGTTTTATTTATATATATATATATATATATATATATATATATATATATATATATATATATATATATATATATATATATATATCCCATTTAAAGCAAAATTGAAAACTGCAAGCCAACAAGAAAGAGTAAAGCTGTGGGAACAGCATTTCAAAAATCTACTAGGAAACCCACCGAAAATAACGGATGAACCGATCACCAGAATTATCAGTAAGCAATTAGACATTAAACTAGGTCCTTACACCAAAGAAGAACTCGACTCAGTTCTTAGAAGAATTAAAAATAGGAAAGCTGCAGGGCTAGACGAGATCCCCCCCCCCCGAAGTGTGGAAGACTAGACAATTCGACGATATACTGTTCCGGCAATGCAACGCAGTCTATAGTCAAAATAGGATAGAAAGATGGACGAAGGGATGCATCCTTCCTTTCCCTAAAAAAAGGCGACCTCGGACTAGCCAACAACTACAGAGGGATAACACTTACATCCATAGCAGCCAAAATCTACAATGCCCTACTACGAAACCGCATAGAACCCAAAATAGACAACATTCTTAGGACAAACCAAAATGGCTTCCGGAGAAATAGATCCACAACCTCACAAATACTGACCATCCGTAGAATCCTTGAAGGGTTCGGGCAAAAAACCTTCAGGCGACATTACTATTTGTCGACTTTACCAAGGCCTTCGATTCCATACACAGAGGGAAGATGGAGCAAATCCTACTAGCAAGTAGATTTTCTTTCCCTTGTTCATAACTATCAGAGACGATTATCTTACTATCACGGAGTGACTGTTACGAACTGAGTTTTCACATCACTTGCATCTCGTAGCTTGCATCAAAAACCAAGTCTCTCCCTTAAATTCCAGCTCTTGTTGATTATCAAGTAATATTGTCGTCTTGATGGTTTCGATTCTTCTAAGGATTTCCTGTTCTACTTATTTTACAAAATGTGCCACTGATTATAGGCGCAACTGAAACTTAAGACTGCCTAAACGGCTTCTATGCCTCTTAGTATGGACAATTCTTTTAAGATGGTACCCAGCTATATATCACAACATTTTGGTCTGTCAGTTTACATCGAAACATTAAATATAATGGAAAATGAAAAAACAATATTAGATATTGGATATGGCTCTTTGCATTTCACATCACGATATCTATCAATCTATATATCTATCTATCTATATATCTATCTAAATTAGTATATCTATCTAAATTAGTACATCTATCTATCTATCTATCTATTAAACACATAAACATTAATCTATCTATATTTCGTTTCGTTTCTTTGTTTAATGGTATATCAACCTTCGTGATTTATTTGATGCCACATCCATCCCTGGAGAAGAATAGCAGTGGTACTGTTTAACTTATAGTTGGAAGGATAAAGGGGTTCATGCCTTTCTCAACTTAATAGTCCAAAAGCGAACGTAATAACGTGACTGCAGATCGAACTTGCTTATTGCAATGTCACAGTCCAGCACTTAAATCACGGAGATTTCCCCATTTATATTCCCTAATCATTTTCACACTTACTTTCCACAATCGCCTTCTGAATAGTCCTATTTGAATACCAAAAATTCCAGAGAATTCCATTCGCACGCGATGTTCCAATAGCACCTCATATCTATGCATGTTAACATTATATATATATATATATATATATATATATATATATATATATATATATATATATATATATTATTATTATTATTATTATCATAATTATTATTATTATTATTATTATTATTATTATTATTATTATTATTATTATTATTGGTAAAAAGAAGAAAATCACATATTCACCCGATGATCAGAAAATCGCGAAACCAAAGTCATGATTTGGATGATTTTCTTTTCGTTTCTTTTTAGTGTTGGCTCAACAAAATTTTTCTTTTGAACACAATTTATTTACCGTTTTAGTGTTTAATTTGATGTAATGATTTTTAATCAAACAGTAATTATACTTATCAGATAAGTAAACATAAAAATCAGACGCTCAGATGATAAGGAAGGTTTGAAAAATAAAACCAAAGATCCATTTTTACATTTACCTTAAAACTTGAAACTCACCATTCGCACATATGATAATTAAAGCCAACCTTTGGGACCAATAATTATATGGTAGTTGACAATAATGTTGTACACTGATTTACTCGGGCTATAAACACTAAGACGAGCCTGAGTACATCCGAGTATGAAATAAGTTTAGTTGGTTAGTAAAACCCCCATTTCTTCTAATTCAATGAATGATTGAATGATTCATTAAATAAGTCGAGGAAAACTCATTCTAATAAATGACTAAGACTTGAAAAAAAGAACTCTGAAATTTGTATTGAAAAAGCGAGAGGAAACTAACGTCTTAGAAAAAGAGAAGAGAAGAGAAGAAAGAGAGGCAAGTACATGAGTCGAAGAAAGACATTAAAAGTTAACAATTTTAAACATGTCAAATGGACATATCTCATAATATCTTTGCATACTAATAATAACAATAAGAACAAATAAAGAAGAAAAGACAAGGATTAGAAAAGCGAAGTTAGTGATTGGCGGATTTAAATTTATTAGAGAGTGTCTGCGCTCGTGTGTTCGCACGCATGCATACCAGCGTCCGAGCGTGTCAATGCGTAATAGAACCCTGTGAGAGACAATAGTGCGAATATGCGGTATTTATGAATTTAATCAATGACAGGTTCTCTCCAAGATGCTAAAACCAAAAGACAAAAATACTTTCTATGAATAGAAATTTTTGTCAAATTGCAAGGGTGAATAAACAAGACTTTACTCCTACCCCAGTGACACCACATCGCTTCGTCTTAGTGGATTTCTAAATAGAACCATCATGTCTTTGAATAGTTACATTTACAAATGACTTCGGAGGCGCGTGCTGATCGGTCATAGCGGCAGACGCGTTGGCTTTAAAAGAAACCCGAAGATGAGGGATGTGAAAAGCATAAACCAAAATCCGGTCTTATATATAAAAACAGACCTACAATAAAATAAGAGAAAGAGAATATATTCGTAGTCTCTTGTGTTCGGACAGGGCACTTTTATATATTTTATCAGCGTGCTCTACGATTTGCCACTATCCCGCAAATCCACTCCCGAATAAAAGAATAAAAAATAAGATAAAGATTATGAATAGTGAATGCAAGAATGGTGGTGGATCAAGAATGGATCTTTAGCGGAGCTGGATCGGATTGCTGAGAGCACACGCTCGGATGCATCATAAACCTGTCGAGAGGCACGTGGGTTAACAGGTTCCCGCCAGCAGCGATAGTCGCCTCCAGCTGTCAACGTCCGCCGGGAAGTTTTATTTAGCTCGCCCCTCAATGAAGCAGTGGCCTGCAGGATTCGAGGCTTATGTTTAACTCGAATCGCTTGTCATTCACTTGCCAATGCGATTTACTCTTGGCCGCATGGTTGCAAAAAGTTTTAAAAGACCCAAACGTGCGCTGCGTCCCTTGTGAACTCTGACTTTCTACCTTCTTTTAATTTAATTTCCGACCCGCGTTTCAAACTCCTCGACTAATTTTAATGTCCTCTGACGAAGCTGCTCACACTGTTTCCAGTCCTAAGTCACGACATTAAAAAAAACGAAAAAAAAAACCTCTTCTTGTAGACATTGATCCTGCATGATTCAAGACTAGTTTTACAGTTTCGAAATTGAGAAATAAAAAAGTTAAGTGTATTAGTCTCAAGTCAGTGCGAACGCTGACAGACTAAGACATAAAATTCGTAATTGTTTTGCTATTACCCTCATAGATTTGTCTCTTGAATTCATTGATAAGTAATGTTACCCATAGCATTATTCTTGAAATAATCTCTGTTTGAAAAAAAAAAAAAAATGGATTCTTATTTTATTATCAAGAAAACAGGGTACTGTAAAGAATAACCTCCTCTTTTAGTTTTATCAAAAATGCTTTTATTTGGTTATTTTGAAATCAGTTAAACCAAATTTGAACCAAGCCACCATGCATTAAAATTTTTCTTTTCTCACAAAGTACCAATTAATTTCAATAATTCAATACAGATGTAATCGTATTCCTGTGGAAAACCCATTACTCTAGATTATTTTCTTTGCAAGTTGGTACAAATAATTTATTTGTAAAGATTTATTTGATAAATATTTCCATCATTTTCTAAAGACCAGTTTGCATGGGATACCGACTGTAACGTGGTGGTCAGCAGATTTGTATTGCAGACCACTTTTCTAGAAAAGTACATGAATTGGATATTTGTATTTTGACGTGAATGTTTTCTGTACAGTATCTTATAATCATCAAATTTTCGTCCATCCGTCCGTAAAATAAAGGCTCTGATAACTTTCGTCCGATTTCAACCAATGCTCAGACACTGACTCTGTCCCAGATCAGCACCAATTTAAAAAGTGACGTTTTCTTTATACTGCTATGAAAAGAATTTTAAGTGTAAAACAAAGGGAACATAAACATCAGAAACACCGTTGTCTATCGAAAAATTATCTCATGATGAAAATATTTGCGATATCAGATTTGGGAAGTTATATTCATGTCAAGGGAAAGATTTTGACACAAAGTAATTTATAAATATCAATGACTATCTTAAAACCTATATGGTAATATCGCTAGTAATGTTTACTTAACAAAAATGCCTCACTAAAACGATTTAAAGGATATTTTAGTTCTCATTTTCATTTTACAATAAACAAGCAAAAATACAGGAATAAATGAAAGAATAAATGCTTCAACCGAAAAATTTGGATATAGTATTATATCTATGGTGCACTGACACAAAAAGAATGTTTACTGGGATTTTCCGAACATTCTACTATTATACAGATTGTTCGCCTTTGTATGCCTTCTGTATTAGATATTAACTTCGATCTTTTAGTAGTTCTTGTGTTTCAACGATTAGGTCGACAAACGCACCTCTTCAATATTAGTCTTTTTAATGCTGAGTCTAACTAGTCTGGTGAAGTTTCAAATTGTTATCATAAGGAAAAAATTACTTTTTTACTGAATATATGCAAATATATTTTAATTTTCTGTCAAAACCTATACCATTGAAAAGAGCTTAAAATGTGTTCTATTTTAGTATACGATATCGTAAAAATTGCATTAACAAAAATAATTTAGATTTTAAAATTCTATTCATGTGTTAAAATATGTAACACAAGAAGATACACATCTGATGGGATAAAGCATTATAACAATCTTACTAATAAAGAGTTGGTTTTCCATGTGCTCGCAAAATAGATTTTACTTGACCAGGCATGAACTCTGCGAAATCTTTAAAAGTTATTTGTGCAATCTGATGCCAAAATGTCAAAAGTAAACTCTTTGATTCACTGATGAATATTTACATAAAAAGATGGGATATAATAGAAAAAAAATAATCACTTCTTAAAAAAAGACGTGAAATTCTCTCTCTCTCTCTCTCTCTCTCTCTCTCTCTCTCTCTCTCTCTCTCTCTCTCTCTCTCTCTCTCTCAACGTCGAGAAAATATGTCCCAAAAAACAAAATAGAAAATGACTATGAAAATCTCTTAGTCTCTTTTTTCTTTTACCAACCCAATCACCCAAAAGGATTTAAGTCACTACTTCAGAAATTGACACCTGACTCATGCAATACCAAAAACTTCAATTACGGATATTCTCTAAAAAATTAACATTCCAGGGTTCAATTCTATACTTTACATGAAAGACATGAACTTTTGCTTACAATGCATATCCTCCAAAACAAGGAAATGAATGTTCCCTAAAACTTTTAAAATAAAACTCTACATTAATCCTTTAATTCATAGTTGCCTTGTTTTGCCATTGTGTGTACATTTTAAGTAATTTCCGCACATACGATCCCCCAGATAAAAACGGTTGTCAGTCCTAATACCAAAAGGCCAATGAAAACCTCACTTCCTAAACAAATTATTAGTACTTCCTTTCTTAAAACTTACTGAGGCTTGAATACAATTCATTCATACCCTTCTGCTGGAAGTTATGTGGCAGGTGTTCTGAAAAGCGAACTTGTTGATTTAGCACATCCGATAAGTATTTGGTGGAATTGAAATTTTGAGACAGAGAAATCTCCTTCCCGTTCCATAAACCATTACTCTTTAAGTTGTGTGTCTTGCGGAAATATTCCATCGCCGTCGTAGAAATCTGTACACCACAAACAATACTACATAAATGACAAGGCGAAGACTTTTCTAGCGGACATAATCACAGAACCTCCATCGACTTATTAACTTCCAACAATATTTTATGGCAACATCGTTTCTCTGGAATGAATACCCATATCTACACAGCCAGCATATGTTTTGGAGAGTGAAAGTGAGATACGCCAAACCAGTTAACCCTCTTCCATTTATACAAGGTCCACTTTCAACAATCAGTGCCTATTTAAACAGATTTTGGTGATGGGGAGTTGTTAGCATTGTGGTCTGCTTTGTGATATTGACAAGTTTTGGCCGCCAAATGTCTTGTCGGCAGTTGGTGATTTTTCCTTCTACCAATCTTTACCAATAAGTATTCCACACAATTGAACATTAGTACCCAATGAGTCATGCAATTCTCAAAATTCTTTGAACTAGTTTTTTTCACACAACAATTTGTCCGTTAAAAAGGCTCTGAATTCCTTCTTTTTTTTTTTTTTTACTCGTAATAGTGGCATTCAACACATCAAAATGAAGTAAATAAAGTCTGTTTATATATGTCGGACCATTCAATTCATTCATACCTCTCTGCTGCAAGTTATATGTCAACGGTTTAATAAGGCGAACTAGTTGGTTTAGCACATCCAATAAGTATGACATGCACAATTGTTATGAGACTGTGCTTGTTATTCTTACTGCATATTACAGATTATAATGTTTTGGCTCAACAAGATTGATAGATAAATAGATATGTTTCAACAGCGTAGACACAATGTCAACCGCGCTTGATGAATGACCCGGTTTCTCGCTGATGTGATCATCAGACCAAATCCTCTTGATTTTGATGATTACATAGGCGAGAAACTGGCAATCACCAAGCACCACTGACTTTTCGCGGTTCAAACTTAGATCTATATATTCTCTATCACCGATATTGGGCACTCTTTATTTATAAATATATCAAACCATATAACGGTATATATATATATATATATATATATATATATATATATATATATATATATATATATTGATTTGTCACTTGAAATAAAGGTAAGAATGAACATCAATTATGATTCTGTAAAATACAATGTCGGAGAACTTGACCATTAGCAACAGAAAATTTTCGGAAAAAGTTAGGATCCTTGAAAGATACCATATGTATACCATATGGTATCTTTCAATATGTAGGATCTTTTGAGAATTTTCCCATTAACTCTCAGTTAATTTTTAAAAGGAGATAGTTTTGATATGACTTGATATTTTGTTAGTTTTGTAATTTCTACCGATCATGATTTTTTTCTTTTCTCTGCCTTGTGTTGTCCGCAAGATCTTTAGTCTTCAAGTCAATACAGACCTCAATTCAAACAATTAACTTTCCTGTGTGGTTAGATGAGATTAGAATGAATCATATGTTCATCTCTCTGAACTGTAATTTTAACAGGATAAAAAAAACGAGGAGGGGGTGATTTTGAGGATTCCAACAATTGCACCAAAGAGTCAAAGACGTCCGATGTCACTCTGATACTGATCACGCGGACCGGGTAGTGTTTGAGCTTGCCCACGCATATTGGCATAGGCTTCCTAGTTAAAATAACCATGCTGCTACCAAGGAAAAGTAGTTAAATATTGACCTTAGTTCCGAGAGAATTTCGTTCTTCACATAATTGTAAATCATGCTTGGAGTAAAAATGCCATATATGTTTTCCGGATGCAAATAATTTGCTAAATGAATGATCAAACTTGGTAGCTAAATGCCGCCATGAAAGTAAATATTTAATTTCTAATTTGGTGGCTGATGGAGCCACATAACTTAGTATGTCATCACGTAATAATCACATGTCTCAAAAAGAACACATATTTGTTCAATTGATTCTAACAGAAGTCAAACTTGTTGAATATAAGCTTATCAAGGAATCAACAACGTGATACTCTAAGTCGTGAGTTTTTGTCCTCTTTAATATTATTATTATTATTATTATTATTCATACTTGAAAAGTTTTGTGATATTCCTTGGCATTTTTGTGCATTGGACACTCGAAAGATTTTACGGATTAAAATGCTTTGAACGTTGCATTTTAAGCATAATCATATATGTATTTACCAACCCCTCCACACAAGCAGGATGTGAAGCAAGGTCGTCATTTTTAAGCGAAGTTTAGTAGGTTTAATTCAGAGTTTTCGTTCTCGTAGACCTGTTAACATACCAAGGTTAAAGAGACTAGTCTGCCCACCTATTTATCCATAACTGGATGGAGGATAGTTTGATATATATCTTCCTCAAGATTGCTAGCGATATGTGAAATACAAATAGCCTCATCCAGGTTCTAAACTTGGGTTACCAACACATTTCCTCCAACGATACCATTACACTACGAGCGTCTCATTATATATATATATATATATATATATATATATATATATATATATATATATATATATATAAAATCATAATCATATGTATATGTATATATATAATTATAATCATATATATATATAATTATAATATATATATAATTATATATATATATATATATATATATATATATATATATATATATATATATATATATATATATAGCTGGGACATCCAGATTGCTGGGGGGAAAGTAATCTCAACATGTATTATTGAGTAGATTCTAAATTATTTTTTAACAAATAGTGGGGATTGGAGTAATTATTGCAAACATTATATTGATAAACTACGAAAAGAACAGTTTTATGTTGATATTATTTTCAAATGGGGGAGTTTGACCAATTTTTTATAGATCCCATACTTGAACAAGTTGATTCATCATCTCTCTCTCCATTTGGCAGAAAATTAGTTTTGACCTAAAACTGACCGAAATCCAACAGTTTGGCTGTCTCTGTCTATATGTATATAAATGTGTGTGTGTGTGTGTGTGTGTGTGTGTGTGTGTGTGTGTGTGTGTGTGTGTGTGTGTGTGTGTGTTTAAGAGAACATCTTGTGCTTGTTTCTTAACTTTGACACGGAACTAATTTAATTTTACAAACAAATCAACTCCGTTCCAAAATAATCCACTATATTTACTCTATATCTGATGTCTGCGCTTTGCAAAAACGAGAACTCTACAACAAATAATGTTCATTTAATTTTCGCAAATTTTCACAAAACAAAATCATTTACGCTTCCCTTTTTTCTAATTATTAATGTCGTTGAACTGTGGAGGATAGCAAATACTTTTTCATCGCTTGCCTTATTAAGAACATCGCCATGACAACCAGTAGGATCATCTACCCACCCCAGCACACGGCTTAGATTTTAGTTTTAAACAGGATGTTACTGATGAACGCTTAATGATAAGAGACAGGAGACACGTGACTGTCTTGTGCTTCCAGTTTGACTTCCGGCAGAGCCTGATCAGTCTGCACGCTTCCACCTCAAATCCCTTCCTCAATGACCTATTCAACGTCTTCACTTCCCCAACACTCTTCAGCATTTTCTCTTCTTCCTCCTCCATCGACCCTTTTGACTTTCTCTCCTCCTCTAAACTTTCCAGCTTCCCACTTTCTGGTTCACAGCATCTGTCTCAGACCTCTTCCACTTCTTATTTTCATTCAAACTATCTTCCTCTCCTTTTCGTTCTCTCTTCCTTTCCCAGGTCCTTTTAATAATCTGACGAAGAAGACACAATTAATGATAAAAGGTTTGATCCCAGCGGAACGGATCAAAACCTGCGACACTTAATTGTCGGCTTTTATGAAAAAAATACATCGAAATACAATCAAGGATAATTCAAATTTGACTTCGCACTCCTTATACTGTAATTTCCACAGTAACTAATTCCCCTTCTTCTTTTTGATCGGAACACGTCCCTCTTCATTTTACCCACCCCTATCCGATTGATCTTTAGCCTTGTGATTAACCCGAATTTTCCATTAGACAAAAGAGGTCACATCCACAGAACTGGTCAACGAGCCATCTCCCATGGATTATTCTTTATTTTTGTTTTTTTCTACTTTTGTCATTCATATCTCCCTCGCCTTCTTCATTGCTTTTGATTATCAATGCAACTATCATCGTCTTTATCTTTTTTTTTTCTTCTCCTTTTGCAACGTTTTGAGATTCTTTTTTTTTAAATTTTATTTTGCTTCGTTTTCCATTTTTTATTCCTTTTATTTTTTCTTCTTTTTTTTTCACTTTTTGTTTCTACTTTTATTCCTCTTTTTTTGTCATTTTATCTTCTTTATTTTTCCTTCATCAGTCAGTTTTTTCTTTCTTATTGGTCATTACTCTTCTTTCATTGTTTTCATCTCAACTTTCTATTTTCTCTTTTGGTTTATTGGTCTTCATTTCTACTTTCAAGAAAGAAAAACTTATTTTGTTTCTTGATTTTGCCTTTTTCCTTGAACTTCTCCGCTCTTTTTAAAAAATCTTTTCTTTTTCCCTTCTTCTCACGTTTCTTACTTTTCTTCTTGTTTTTGTTATTCAGTATCATCAACATTTTCTTCATTTCATTATCTTTTTTACGCCTCTTTATCACAAAAATGTATAATCCTGTCGCATCATCTCCTCTTCACCCCCAACTCTTCCCTGTTTTCCTGTCTACTTCTCCCTAAGTCATTATCCACGAGAGAATTAGGAGTAAGAAGGAAGACACCACCATTTTTTTTTTTATATTTCAAAATGGGTCGTCACCTCCATTCTTTACACTGATTTTGCTGCTACCCCTGGGACTTAGATATGACAAAGGCCGTGATTTTTCCCCTTTCTTTTCCCATCATTATCTTGTCTGAATAAAAACGCGACAGAACCATTTCCTTTCGAAAATGACCTGATTTTTTCTACACAAATATTCATCTTCACAAAAATTTCAAAAATAAAATTTGATCTTTGACCGTAATTATTAACCTGAATCAAAACAGTTAGTTATACATGCCATTAAATCTCTCACTTCCCTAAAACTTTTTTTTTTATTCTTACATCGACTGAATCCTGGGAGAGGGATGAGGAGGGCGGGACATAATGCGTATTGGATTTATAAAATGGTAACGCCCTATTTG
>OY757916.1:48682549-48745049 GCA_963585895.1 Sepioteuthis lessoniana
CTGCTTGTCTGTAGAATTAAATAAGAAAATACATGCATAGATTTTTGTACCTGTAGTAGTATTGTCTACCATCATACGCAAGCATTCAAGCATATATATATATATATATATATATATATATATATATATATATATATATATATATATACAAAGTAAAGTTGGCGACCGTAGTCGAGGGTGACCCGAAGGCTCCCTCTTCAATTGCTACTACATCGAGATGTAGGGAATTAATATCTATCTATCTGGAACCTAGATACGTCATTTATAAATAGATATATACACATTTTGAACACACACACACACACACACACACATATATATATATATATATATATATATATAATTTTTTTTTGGTCCAACATAAATATTATAAAGTAGATTGGTGCGCAAGTGAATTTGGTATTTTAGATTTTTATTTTTTATAACTTTGCTTTATACGGGTTTCAGACTTCAGAGACGTCTTTCGGAGGCTAATAATAGTTAGCGCAATCTTTTTGGCTTTTATAGTGGCAATTGTTTTGATCGCTTTTAATTCCAAGATATGTGTGTCTATGAATGTCCTCTTGGAATTCGTTATCTGTGAAAACCTTTGGTCTCTGCTGGTATTTATTCTTGTATACGTTTACAAGAGTGTGTGTGGAGGGGGGCATGTATTCTCCTTTCTCTAGTTTTTTCCATTACTTGAATGTGAGGTAGTCTGTGTACGTGTATATATTTGTGCTTGTGAGTTTGTGGGTGAAGTTTCATTATGTTTTTGCGTGTGCATGTGTGTGTGTGCGTATGAGCGTGGTTGTGTGTGTGTGTGCGTATGAGCGTGTATGTGTGTGTGTGTGTCAGAGAGAGAGAGGTTAGATTCTGTTTTATATAGATTTGAATTTATCTCTGATTTTTTTCTTTTATTCGGAGTTGTGAGTAGTCATCAGTTGGATGTCTCGGCATTATCTTAAATATCCATTACTGCATTCGTAAAGGTTTTTTGAAACATAGTTTTCTATTTTCTTATAATTTAGTATTAATTTTATAAACGGATAACCTGTTGTTTAGAGCCCGAGTTGATCCTATGTATAACTGAAAATATATATGTATACATGGATACACACACACACACACACACACATTCATACGTACAGAGAGAGAGAGAGAGAGAGAGAGAGAGAAAGAGAAAGAGAAAGGGAGAGAGAGAGAGTACACTCTTGTAAGCATATACAAGAAAAAAAAACACCTGCAGAGGCCAACGTTTTTAACGGATAATTAACTCCAACAGGACATTCATAACACATATCCTTTAATTAAAAGGAATCACAACCTTATAAAAAACAATTGCAACTATAAAAGTTAAAAAGACTGCTCAATTAATAGCCTCCTGAAGACGTCTATGAAGTCGAAACACGAGTAGAGCAAAGTTATAAAAGATAAAAATCTAAAATACCAAATTCACTAGCGGACCTATTCATTTTATAACACACACACACACACACACACACACACACACACATATATATATATATATATATATATATATATATATATATATATTGGCAGCATTTCTTCATTAATACAAATTTCGCTGAACATAATAGACATTTTCTGCCTACATATTTTCTTGTTGATCCTTTCATATTGCCGTATTGATTTTATTGTATTCGGCGGGAATTGATTGATATATTTTCTATAATTGTTTATTTCCCAAGTACTTTCTGTCCGACTTTTGGGCCATCATTGGTGCTTTGCAAAAAAACAACGTTATATATCACTTTAAATGTCCTTTAGGAGATTGTGTCTCCGAAAATGATGAAATATATATTGGCTTAACCTCAACTACCCTCTCGAGCAGACTTACAATGCACCTTTCCGATACAAGTTCCATACCACAGCATTTAAAAAACATTCATGCCCAACAACAGAAATACGGAAAATTCTCACTGAAAACACAACAATATTAGAACATCAAAATAACAAACAAAAACTCCAGATTTTCGAAGCACTTTATATTAGAAACATGCAACCCAAAGTTAACGGAATTAATTTTCAAACCAGTGCTAATGTACTTAAATGACTTTAGCTATTGACACTAATTATAGAACAATTCTAAAAGTAAACGCTACACACTGCAACGGCCCAGATGTTCTTCTTTTTACAAAGTAGTAGTGTACATACAAAAGTTGCATCGCTTTTGTAATACATCCTCCCCTGATGATGGCCCAAAGTCGGGCGGAAAGTACTTGAGAAATAAACAATTGTGGAGAATATATCAATCGATTCCCACCGAATACTATAAAATCAATACGGCAATATGAAAGGATCAAGAAGAAAATATGTAGACAGAAAATGTCTATTATGTTCAACGAAATTTGTATATATATATATATATATATATATCATAAAAATTTATTTCTAACAAGGAATCAAACCGACCACGTGAAGTAATTCCAGACAATACGGCAACAAAAAGCTACCTCTATTTTTCGAGAACTACTATTGGGCCATAGTACGAATTCGGGGACCAGACAGTTAAGGCAGGAAAAAATAGCCAGCAGAGGGGTTTCGTCCCTCGCTGCTTGAACAGCCGATAAGTATTTCAAACAGACAAGAAATTTACCAAGAAATTAAACTAAAATCAAACGAAAGTCGACGACTGAATTTCTACGAAGTTAAACAACTGAAATAAAATTCAACCCGAGAATTCTGATGGAAAGATAACTTTAACTTTAACTGAAAATTAAAAGGACTCAAAACCAACGGAAAGAAAATTCAACCCAAGAATTCTTCTGAAAAGATAACTTTCCAGAAGACTAAATTGAAATTAAAAGATAATTAAAAAGACTCAATTAAAGTCAGCTGAAAGATAAAATTCAACCCATGAACTCTGCTGAAAAAATAACCTTTCAGAAGACTCAAAATTAAATGAAAACTGAAACATTTCGACGTAACTAAAAAGAAAAAATATTCAAATTCAAAGAACTTTATTTCTCGGACATTCTCTCAGATAAGTTCCGTAAATTACACTAAAATTTGCAGCACTTTATCTTTTCTATCCCTTTCTTTCTTGTTTCTTTTGTATAAAATTCCTTTTTAAAAACTTTATTGCCTGTGTTATCTTTTTGAATCAATATCGGAACTAGAAAGCTCTGGTACTTCCGTTTGAACTTAACGTTTAAAATTATACACAAAGCCCACTAAAACATACCTAGTTAAATACTAAATTTGGCTTTAGTGTCATTCTCTTCATATCAAATTCCTTTATATTGAAAATTTTATTCTCTTTAATTTCCTTAACACCACTTCAGTACGAGAAAGATTCGACACAAGTTCAATTTTAAGCGGAGTTAGCAGGTTTTAATTCAGAGTTTTCCTTCTCCTAGACTGGCTGCCATGCTATGAATAAAGAGCTCAATCTTTCCTACTATTAACCCGTAAGTGGAGGGAGAATAGTTGGATTCAAATTAATATCTTTCTCAAGTATATTAGCGCGATGTGAAATGGTAACAGCCTCGTTCAGGACTTGAATTCGGGAACCATCTCCATTTCCGAAGACATCATTACACCACGAACACATGCACACACACACACACACACACACACACACACACACATATATATATATATATATATATATATATATATATAACCATGATACGTCATTTATATATGCACACACAATCTAACAATATATATATACATATATATATATATATATATATATATATATAAAACGGTATGTATATCAATAACAAGTGTTTATGTGTCAAGAAAGTTTCGATTTCTTTGACAAGCAACATCCGTTTTTATGCTATTTCACAGCATTCATTGAAAGTCAACTTTACGTGAAACTCTATTGTTAATCTCCGCTCCACATTTAATACTAAAATCTACATGCACCTAAAATAATCATGCGAAAACCAACGATAGAAGGAAGTAACTGTTCAAAATTTAAGTACTTTAGTAAGTCTGTAAGCTAATGACGAAAAAAGTCCACTTAACACACAGTAACTTTTATTTTTCAACTTCTTTTCATAGCACTTATTAATATTAATCACATAAAAAATATGCAGAATATATTCATCTAAAAACTATACACAAAATCCCTGAGAGAAATTCTGCGATGCGGAAGAAGACTATTTCAAGCTCACAAAATTTCAGATTTAAGGCCCAATTGAACCTTAGATCCTCAATTAAGTCTTTTAAGATAAAGATGATAGTAAAACATTAAATTTGTTGTTTCCCTCTTTTATAGAAAGTATGTTTATGCCAAAAGTAAACAGCTTTTGAATGTATAATCATAAAAACATAAATGAACATGATGTCTAATCTCTATATGAGTACTGGCAAACTTTCATAAATACTTCATTCCCGGTGTTCAAGAATGACTGCAAAACGGTATACCTGTAATGAATTATTAACAACTAATATAAACAGCATTTTTTTTTTTTTGTTTTAGGTCATCAAAAATTTCACGGGTTCCTACTATGTTCTCCTCGCCCTAACCAAATGTATAGGCTAAACATCTTTTTCATTGGCCATGATAACATATCAGACTTCGGATTTATTAATCAGCATAAGGCGCAACTAAAATTTCCACGAATTTACTCTTGCAAAAAAATATTAACTCTGACACGTAGTTACTATTGTTTCATTCAAAGTACTTGAACATGAGTTCAATTTCATAAAAGTTACTGCTCACAAGAATTAGCGACAAAATTAGCCTGTACTATAGTCAGTTTGTGGGCAATTTTCTCAAAGTTTTGGATAACATCTCGAATAAAAGATTCTTCTCGTATTAAGATTATAAAAGATAAAGATTCATTCAAAAATATACCGAGACATTGTTTACAAAGCTTAATTTTCAATCTTCTGGCATGGTTGATATAACAAATATTTGTCCATCAGTTAAAAAGTAGTATTGGGTCGTGTTCCTTGTCAGAAAATCGAATTAAACTAGGATACGTTGAAAATGACAAAAATTTCCATAATTCTCAGTAATTTTCAAACATTTTGACGAAAAATTGTCCGATTTAGCTCGGGAAGTCTATAAAAAATTATTCGAATTTGTAATATCCTTCTTAATTTGTTATAGAGATTAACAGCTTTTTATTTCCATATTTTTATTAATTTATATCTAAATCTATAATTAGAAATATATTTATTTGATCGAGGAAAATATATGACCCAAGATACAAATAGAAGTTGTATATTGATATAATGCGTACATTAATAATAGATAGCTAGACTGCTATGAATAAATATAATAGATCGATATCGATAGACCGAATATAGATTGATATTAATTGGCCGAAGATATATTTGAATAGACTGAATATAGATATGAATAGACATAGATAGATAGATAGATAGTGCGGAAGTAAAATTAGGAATATTCTCGTATGATAATAAACAATATAAACAAGATTAATTTTAAAGATTTATAAAACAAGTTTTTAAAACAAGATTAATTTTGATTATAAAAAATGAACAACAAAATAAGAATATAAACACAAAACAGTAAATTTACTCAATATGGCCGCCATTTTTTAAAATCATTGTATCAACACGCCTTCGAAACGATTTGCATACCTTCAAAAAAATTCTTCAGACATTCTATTCCATTCATCCTCTATAGCAGTCTTAAACGAACCAATATTTGGATGAGAAGTTGGATTTGTTTTGTTTTATAAAACGCCCCATATAGCATAATCAAAGGAGTTAAGGTCTGAATTTAATGGAGGCTATAAAGAAACTCCGAATATTTCGAAAATTTTAGGGGGCTTAGTTTCGGCATTAAGCAAATCATAGATTCTTCGTCGTTTCTTTTCTTGCTCATTCATATAGGGCAGAATTGTAATTTTAAAAAGTGCTTGAATAATAGATATAATCATGAAAATTTAGATTTATCGCTTTTTTTTCAAAAATTTGATTAACCAGACTAAAAAAATCGTTTTAACAACTATTCCGCACCCTACATAAATGCATTCACGCATATATTTATTGGCGAGTTTCGAGAGAGCAAACTTTTTTAATTCCCTAAGAAATGATCCATTTGCATTTTTGCGTATATTATATTTTGCTAATATTATACACGTGAATTTTATCTGTGTACATACAAGACGATAAAGGCGTCAATGAATGTATATTTGAATTTAAAAAATAAGCGTATTTACGTTTAAACTTAAGGCCTGTATTTGTACCAGTAACAACTGTGTGTCAGTTGACGTGTGTGGGTGTTTTGGAAAAGAAAGCTAGATTAACTCGAATCTGCAATACAAACGTAACTGCACTTACATCTGCAGCAAGGTGCAAAAGGTCGCACGAATTGTAAGATAGACGCTTCGTTATTAAAGCAGACATCCTGTCACTCTAAATATGAACTAGGCAACCAGCTTTCATTCAGCCCCGCAGTGGAAAGATGAAAGACAAAAAGATTAAAGATTTTTGCGGTCTTTTTTCGAGAAACTTATAAACTTTTGCGGTTGGAGACAAGAACAATATCTCATAGAATAAAAGGTTTAAATTAAACACGGACAATTCTTTTAAAAATATTTTTACACCTTTATTGAATGTTAAAAATATGATTTTTCTTCTTCTTTTGCTCTTTCTTTTTCCTGTTTTTATTTTTCGTTTTCTTTCAGGAAGATCCTGTTTTTGATAACAACCGCTGATCGTTTATCTGTAGTGTGTGTCTGTTCACTCCATGTGTCGTGATGTAAGCTCCCTCGTATTTTGTAAAATTTTTCTGGATTATTTTTATATTTTTTTAATTTTCCATTTCACTTTTATCCTTAAATTTTCCCTGGTGTGTATGTGGTTTCAACACATTCTATTCAACACGCCTGTCTTTCGAAGAAAATAATAGGTTTCTCTCTCGCAAAGGCTATCATTTGCGGTGGAACGCTGATGGGGCTTTTCACCGTTTACACTACTGAAAATATTGCACCTTTTTTGAACAACTGCAAAGCAATAGTTTTGTGTGGTCAGATAACGCTTAAAGACTAGAAAGGCCCACCCTGATTTGATAATTGTCAAGCTTTAAACCCGTTTTGTTTCTTCATTCTTCGCTACCCGCCTCTACCCGGGCTGTCAGCCAGCAAACAATGTGATAAGTGATAGTGATCAGCTTCTAGCGAATATGATAGAATGATATCTTGATGAAATGCAGAAATCTTTTTTTGATTATTGCTCTCTCCTTTGAAGTGAGGACGGCAATTCGACTGGTTTCGGAGCTTGTGGTTTCTTGGTTAGCGGTTGGCGTCTACTCTTTGACGCCAAAAAGAAGTCACAAAAAGGAGAGATTAAAAAAAGTGGGCGGTACCATATTTAAAGAAACATAATGCTGGCCATTTTCTTTTTTCGCTTTTCTTTTTAACCGCAAAAACCACGGGTTTGTCGGCATTGCTGCCCCCGTGGTATATCCCTATGGTGCAGTTTCAGTCGGTACGCACTGAACGGGTGGGTGTCATGCGAAAGGGTACAACAGACTAGCTGGTGGGGCTAGGGAGAAAAAGAAAGGGTGAGAGACAGAGAAATGGGTGAGAGAGAATGGGGAGAGAGATAGAGCGAAAGAGTGAAAGAAATGACTAAGAAGAATGTAACGATGAGAGTAAAACTTTAAAAATACCCTCTAAGTTTGTTCTGTTGCCTCTTAGATTTCCACTTCACTTCCCTCCTCCTTTTTCTCCACTTTTACACTTTTATCTCAGGGTCTTTCTTCTCATAACATTGCCTACAAGTCCGATCAATTTTTCGTCTCACTCAACTCTTTCTTAGTTAACGTCTCCACCTTGAGCAGAATGCGGACCCCTGAATGGAAACAACGAACAGATTGTTGAACATTCCCAAGAAACCAGTTCTTAGATTCATATCAGCGAGATTTCTATCCCAGCCAATCAGATTTGATCACACGTGAATGGGAGTATGGCATTAATTCAGCGAACAAAAATTACAATTCAGTTATTAAAAGAAAGAAAGAAGTTTTGTTTTCTTATTTTCTATAAATCCAAAGACGTTCATTGTATTTTGTCGCTCACAAAACTGTGATTGACTTTTCATCATGAATTGCAAGAAGCTACTGAAGAGAATTTCGTTTTACTGTTTATTTCACGATATGGGAGGTGGTGAGTTTTGAATTAGTTTTCGAAGACACGCCCTAAAGTTGGTCTATTACCGATAAGGGCCAGCCAATTCCGTCTTAGTTTGGCGAAGATATCGACATTGCGTCTAATCAGCAACGTTCTGGTTTACTGATAAAAGATTAGTTTTATTTTGAGCAACGAATGAACTGCCAATAAAAGTAGTTTCTTTCGTAATTCGCCTGGAAAAAAATAGCTGCAAATGAAAAACAAATGTTCCATGAATATTCATTACTCACTAAAAAGAAAAAAATATTAAATAACTCTTTTTCTCTATTTCTCTCTTTATTTTAATGATTTGTATCTGTTTCTCTTTCTAATTTTAAATCATTTGCTCTCAAATATGGATATTCTACATTCCCCCACTTTTTTTTCACTAACACTCTTTTACATTTTGCAAGTTCTTGCTCCCTTTTTCGCCCAATAGGCGGGGCTTAATTACGCTGAATGTATCTCCATCAGAGGCATAAGACAACCACTCTCCAAAAAAGGGGTGTTCTGAGTATGACACTAAACTACATTTGATGGTGAGGCTACCCCTAGGTCCACTCTGATCCAAAGTGATAGTACTTTTTAAGGTCCCATCTATGGGTCAAATAAATGTTTAACAATCATTCGTATTTGATTGGAATACTTGATGACATATATCGGCAAATTATTTGTATTAAGAATCGTTACTTGAAGTTATAATTCTTTACTAAGGATTGTTATTAGTTACTTAAAATCATATAACTGTATGAGAACAAATGCTTTTTACTAAATAGAAATAATTAATTGAGTTTGGTTTGGTTTGGTTTGGTTTTATGGCACGAGAACTTTTTTTTTGTTTGTTTTTGTTTTTTGCACAGTTAAATGGTTTCACTTAATTTCAAACAATTCAGTTTAGCTTAAGTACAGTCTTTTTTTCTATTTCAAACGATTCAGTTTAGCTTAGTTACAGTTTTTTGTTTACACACAGTTAAATCTAAAAACAGTTAATTTAAAAATTATATACCTAAATGTACAATGAACACAATTCCCTAAACTCTAGGCATAAAGTAACCCTATACGAGTTGACAAGATGTTAAAATCACTCTATCAATCAATCGTTCCCTCTTGCATACTTCAAAAGTCTCTCTCTCTCTCTCTCTCTCTCTCTCTCTCTCTCTCTCTCTCTCTCTCTCTCTGATTTAAATATAGACGTATAGACAATGTTTTAGAATTATTTGTTTTCTTAGATAGATGCGCGAGTATTATTTATATTTTCAAAGTTTAACTTAATCAAGCATAAATGTAGCTGAAAATGGAAATCGAAAGAGTGTGTTGGGCCAACCTTCCAAATCAGAAGTGTTTGCTTATCTAAAAGATATTCGAAATACTGTTTATATTTACTTGGGTTCGAACACCGACGACTGGCGTCGCTGGTAAATGCACAATTACACAATACATTAAAGAAACAGTATTTCCACGGTCAATCTGAATCCTTTTGTGCAACTCCCAATGTATCATCCTTCCTATCCGCTCATGTCTATTATTGTACTTCTGAGCCAACTTTCTTTGTTCGTCTCTAATAGATTAATGATCTCTTCTCTATCTTGGCATTGTTAATTATTATCATTATTAGTAGTAGTAGTATTTGTAGTAATGTTCACGTCATTAATAACAAGATTATTTACGAATGGATGAGCACTTATTCTTACATATGAGTACGAAATTATAGCATCAGTTGTGTTGGCAAGATGAAAATGCAAAAGTATCGGCTGAAAGAAAGAAAGAAAGAAAGAAAGAAAGAAAGAAAGAAAGAAAGAAAGAAAGAATGAAGAGAATAAGCTGGAAGGAAAGAGAAATTAAAAAGGATTTTAAAAAAGCACGAATACACTCTCGGATTTCTAATTCCTCCAGTCTTTCACTTTTCCCATCAAGGCCTGTCTACTATTATACTCCTTCAGAACTATCTAGTTTTGTCAATTATTATACCCATTCTATAGTCTTGTCAATTATTGTACTCGTTCTAAGCAATCAAGTCGTGTCTATCATTGTGCCTCTTCTGAGCCATCAAGTTGTTTCTATTATTGTACTCCTTCTGAACCATTTACTCGCGTCTATTATTGTACTTTTTTGAGCCATCTACTCGTATGTATTATTGTACTTTTTCTAATCAACCTACTTGTGTCTATTATTGTACTCCCTCGGAGCCATCCGGCTTTGTCAATTACCGTATTCCTTCTAAGCAATCTAATTGTTTCTATTGTGGAATATGTATTCCTTCTGGGCAATTTAGTTGTGTCTATTATCATATTCCTTCCGAACCATATATGCGTGTCTATTATTGTACTTTTCTGGGCCATCTACTCGTGTCTATTATTGTATTCCTTCTAAGTAATCTTGTCATGTCTATCATTACACTCCTTTTGAGCCATCTAGTCGTCTCTATCATTGCACTCCTTCTGAACCATATAGCCTTATTCATTATTATACTCCTTCTGAGTCATCTTGAGTTTATTATTGCACTCCTTCTAAACCATTTAATCGTGTTTATTATCATATTCCTTCTGAACTATCTAGCCGTGATTATTATTGTACTCTTAAACCATCCAATCGTATCAATTATTGTACTTCTTCCCATCCATTTAGTTGTGTCTACTATTATATTCCTGAACTGTTCATTCGTGTCCATCATTGCGCTCGTTCTGAACAATCTAGTTGCGTCTGAACCATCTAGTCATGTCTATTATTGTACTTTTGAACCATCAAGTCATACTGATTATTGCCATCTAGAAATGTCTCTAATTGTATTCCTCCTCAGCTACCTAATTTTGTATATTATTGTACGCCCTCTGAGCGAAATAGTCGTGTCTCTTATTGTACTGTCCCTGAGCTCTCTAATCTTGTCCATCATTGTACCTTTTCCGAGTCATCTAGTCGTGTCTATTATTGTACTCACTCTGAGCCGTCTAATCTTTTTGTATAATGATACTCGCTCTCAGCCATCTAATCTTGTCTATTATGTACTCCCCAAAGCCATCTAGTCTAATCTATTATGTACTCTCTCGGAGCCGTCAAATCTTGTTTATCATTGAACTCCCGCTCAGCCATCTAGTCGTGTCTATTATTGTACTCATTATGAGCCAACTTTCTTCGATCCTTTATTATACGATTAATGGTCTTGATTACAAGAAAAGAAAAATGACAGAAGTATAGATGCAAAATTAAAGAAAAATCTAGAGAGCAATAGAAAATAAGAAATTCTATCTAGTTAGCAGCAATGAAAAAATTGTTGATGTATTTTCGTTCATAAATATCCCGTGAAACTATTATCACAATTTCTAATTACTCTGTAACGAGACCATTTTGAGTGACTCATATATTAAGATAAACAAAGATAATAAACAAGTAGGAACAACATTTTTCAGTTATTACTTTCTTTTTAATTTTCCTCCACTTTTATAATTTTAAAAATAACTATCCAATTGATTGTTTTCAAAAAATTGATTTACTATAAAAAGTAGCGAGGAATGAAACCAGCCATGTTGTAAGCTCTTTACAATAATTACGTTGGATTGGCTATAAACATGAGCCTGAACTTTTTTCTTTTTTTGTCGAGATAAAAAGTCAATGATTGTGGATTCAAAAAATGAACTAAACAACCATCTCGAGTAGAACCCAAATAAAAGACATAGAAGAGATCTATTTTGTGCTTTTTGAAAATGCTAATGTCCCAAGGAAATCCCGGGTGTATTTGGTTGTTTTCAACAAAAACGACATAACCCCGTAAAGTTTGGAATTCAGCAAAAATTAATAATAATAAATACTGTTAAACAAAGTAAAAACTGATAAACAAAGCAAAAACTGATTATAAACAGGAAAATAGCTTGTGTGGGTTATGTTGAGACAGAGATGAAAAGGTTGATCACATAATAAACGAATACAGCAAACTGGCACAAAAGAAAGAGAAGATTGAGTATGATTGGGTAGGAAAGGTGATCCGCTGGGAATTGTGTAAGAGAATAAAATTTGACCATACTACCAAATGGTATAGCCAAAAACAAGATTCTTTCCACGAAAAGAAAATGCATAAAATTCTAGCCTTAATTAACAAGAAGAAAATAACTTGTCATTTACAGGAATTTGTTATTCCAGCAGAGCACAGAGTGAAAATAAAAGGAAGCGAAAAGATAGGCAAATACTTGGATCTTGCCAAAGAACTAAAAAAAAGAACTAAAGAATATGAAGATGATGGGTATATCAATTATAGTTGGTTCCTTTAGTACAGACTACATTGACCTGGAAGAAAGATTAAGAGAACTGGAGATCAGAGGAGGAATCGAGACCATCAAGATCGTAGTTGAGGTCAGCTGAGAAGAGTCCTGGGAGACTCAGGAGACTTGCTATCACTCGGTCCAGTGAAAAATTACCAGATAAAACTGGTGTGAAAAACTCACAAAGATTAATAATAATAATAATAATTATATGAAACAATAAATGGCATAATAAACAAATGAAGGTGTTCAAGGAAAGGCACAACTAAGTGGAAGGTGTTCAACTAAGAATTGTGCAAGCAACTAAAGTTTGACCCCACAGATAAATGTTTGTGAATAGCACAAACCAGAACCTGTACTGGAAAATAAGATGCACAAAATTGGGAATTTCAGATAAAAATGGATCACCCAATTCCGTCCAGAAAACCAGACCTAGTTCAAATCAACAAGAAGAAATGGACGTGTTGACTTATTGACCACCACCTCAGCAGATCAACGAGTTAAGATAAATGAAAATGAAAAATACTACAACCTTGCCAGAGAGCCGAAAAAGTTATGGAACATGAAGGTGACATAATATCAATCATAGTTGGAACCCTTAAAACAATTGAAAAGAATTTAGTAAAGAGATTTAAAGAGGATTGAAACTGTCTAGATCATAGCACTGATGAGATCAGCTAGAATACTTACAAGGTTTCTGGAGAGCTGAGATTTACTGTCACTCAGACTTCAGTAAAAGCCACTCGTTGCTTCTGGCACCAAAATTTCACAAGGGACTAGGAGATGAAACGGATCACCAAATCACGGTTAGAAGACTAGGCCTAGTATTAATAAACAAGAAGAAACGAACGTGTCAGCTAGTGGATTTGGCCGTTCCAGCAAATCACAGAGGAAAATAAAGGAAAGCGAAAAGTACAAAAATTGCAGGACCTGATCTGAAAGTCAAAGAATGAGTTGTGGAATATGAAGGTGACAATCATAGTAAGAGAGATCGGAAAAATTCCCAAGAACCTAGAAAACTGAATGAAGGAACAAGAAATCCGTGAAAGAATTGAGATTCTTCAGACTATTGCAGAGACTGGCGAGAATACTTAGAGTAGGAGAGCAGAGGAGGCTAACTATAACTCGGAGAAAAACCACTCGTTTTTACTGACGCGAAAACTTTACAAAGATCAAAATTATAAGAAGAAGAAAGAAAGAAAATTTTACCAACGAGTTGGTAGAGATGATATAAATACAAATCAACAACCGGACCCAAAAGAAGCAAATCAATTTTGGAGTAAAATAAGGAAACGGAAAGAACATTATAGAAATGCTGAATGGTTAAATAACGTGAAAAAAGAATTAGAAGAACTCGAAGACCCTAAGGCGAACATACACCTGGACTCACAAAGATCAAAAGTCTAAAAAATGACTAAGTGGAAAATTCCAGCTCATGATGACATACATGGATTCTAATTCAAAAAATTCACCTCCATCCACGACAAACCGGACTTGCAACTGAGTAACTGTTTACAAGAAACAAGCATACCCAAACGGATGAAGAAAGGAAAAACTACACAAATACAGAGCTACACACCACCACCTTAAAAAAAAGAACCATACCCTGCAACTATAGAACGATAACGGGTTTACCTATGATGTGAAAAATCTTGACCGCACAGATAAAAGAAAAAATATATTATTTGCTCACATGCCGCGGACTTTTTCCAAAATAACTAAAAGGATGCCGCCGTGGAACAAGAGGAACAAATCACTTACTATATATACAGATCAGCACATTCTCAAAGAGGCGAATACGAGGCGGAAAATGTGGCCATGATATGAATTGACTACAAAAAGATTTTTGATATGGTCCGGCAAACTTGAATAATAGAGTGTCGGAAAATGTACAAAATAAGCGATAAAATAATGAACTTCACGAAATCTATGAAAAACTGAAGGTGGAATTGACAGCGGGAGGACAAATCCTAGGAGGTATAAAAATCTAAAAGCATCTTCCAGAGAGACTCGCTTTTACAACTATTATTCTTTATAGCAATGAGGCCATTCAACTACGTACTTAGGAAATGTAAGCAGGGTTATAAATTTACTTTATCACAAGAAAAGTTTAATCACCTTATGTACATAGATGATATAAACATATTTTTTAAAAATGAAAAAGAACTGGAGACGCTGATTGATATTACTGTCACCTTCATGTTTCATACGAATATACAATCAGCATATAAGAATTGAATTTCGCATTGGCATTAAAAAATGTGCCATGCAGATAATGAATTGTGCGAAAAGAGAAACAACGGAGGGAAGAGAGCTACAAACTTAGGAAAGCATTAGAACGCTTGGGGAAAAGAAAAATTACAAGTGTTAATGAATAGTGGATGCAGAGACGATCAAACAAGCGGAGTTGAAAGAAAAAATAAGAAAAGGGATGCGCAGAGAATAAGAAAGCTTCTCGAAACCAAGCTCCGCGGCAGAAATCTCATCAAAAATATAAACACCTGTGCAGCCCCACTTATAAGATACTCAGGACTATTCCTAAAATGGACAAGAGAGGAACACAGACAAATTGACCAAAAGATAAGAAAATTAATGACTTTGCACAAAGCCTTACATCCGAGAGATGATAAAACAGACTGAGTGTGTCAAGAAAAGAAGGAGGAAGAGGAATCGCTTGCATTGATGATTGCGTCGATGCATCAATAGAACTCGAGGGGTACATACAGAAGAGCAAAGAAAGGCTGATTACAGCTGCTAGTAACAGAAATAGCACTATATGAACAGACAGAAAAACAAGAATGAGAAAACAGAAATTGAATAAAAACAACTATTGGACAAACTGTTTGTGTCAAGAAAAGAGAAGGAAGAGGATTGAATCGATGCATAAGTGCATGGACTTAAGGACTACATTAAAAAGAGCAGAGAAAGACTGATTACAGCATCCAATAGCAGTATTGGCAATATAAGTACAAAAAAAACTAGCGATATTGCACACGAGAAAACTTGGCTAAGAAAGGGAATTCCAAAGAGAGAAAGAGAATCTATCTTAATAGCAGTACAAAACAAACCATAAGAACCAATCCTGTTAAAGCTAAAATCGATAAGAGTTGCAAGTGTAGATTATGTGGAGAAAAATATGCAACGGTTAATCGAAGAAGAATCGAGAACATCCATGGGTGAGATCGGCCAGAAGACTGAAAAGAGTCCTGGAAATCTAAAGAGACTTATTCTTACTAAGACTTCAGTGAAAAAAACGAAGTAAATAATAATAATAATAATTATATGGGACTTCGACAGACACACATAAACTCCTAAGGGACTTCGAAATACACACGGATCACCTAATCTCGGCCAGAAGTCCAGATTAAATAATAATTAACAAAAAAAAAGAGAACTTGCAAAATATTCGACTTTGCTGTTCCGGCTGACCACAGAATAAAACTGAAAGAATGTGAAAAGAAGGATAAGTACCTCGACCTTGCTAGGGAATTGAAAAAACTGTGGAACATGCAGGTGACAATTATACCAATTGTAATTGGTGCGTTTGGAACAGTAACTAAAGGATTACTAAAGGGACTGTAGGAGTTGGAAGTTGGCGGACGGGTGGAGACCATCCAAACGACAGCATTATTGAGAACGGCCTGAATACTGAGAAGAGTCCTGGAGACTTGAGGAGACTTGTCACTCAGACTCCAGTGAAAAACCATCGGCTAACGCTGATGTGAAAAGCTCTAATGAGTGAATAATAATAATGCAATAAGGACAAAACAATTAATCACGTAATTAGTGAATGCAGCAAACAAGCACAAAAAGAATATATGAATAGGCATGATTTAGTGAGGAAGATGATCCAGTGGAAATTGTGTAAGAAACGGAAATTTCACCACACAATCAAATGATATATACACAAACAAGCATCCATCATACAAAAGGAAATGCATAAAGCCCCCATCGAACTTTGAGATAAAAACGGATAACCTAATCTCAGAGAGAGAAGTGACCTCGTCTTAATTGACACGAAAAGAAGAATTCGACTCTTTGTCACCTTGTGGATTTTGCCGTTCCAGCTGACCACAGAGTGAAAATAAAAGAAAGTGAAAAGATAGACAAATAGTTGTATCTTGCTGATAACAGTGATACCAATTGTAGTTAGTGCACTTGTAACGGTCCCCAAGGGCTTGGAGGGATTGGAAATAGGATGAAAAATCGAGACCATCCAGAACACGGCATTGTTAAGATCGTCTAGAATACTCAGAAGAGTCTTGGATACCTGTGGAGATTTACTGTCACTCGGACCCCATTAAAAGTCGACTAGCTAACACTGGTGTGAAAAACTTGAAGGAGTATAATAATAATAATAATTATAATTATAATTATAATAACGGAAGTAATAGAACTATCAAATCAACAAAAATCAGAACGCCCTGAGAAAAAGAAATTTACAAATACTTGGAAATATTCGAAGCAGACGTCATCAAAAAAGCGGAGAAGAAAGGAAAAGTTAAAAAAGAATATCTCAAGAGAACGAGAAAACTATTTAAAATCAAGCTATAAAGCAGAAATCTCATCAAAGGAATAAACACTTTGTAAAATACTCGGGAACCATTCTTTAAGTAGACGAAGGAAGAACTTCAACAATTTGACCTGAGAACAAAAAAATCATGACGATGCATAAAGCCTTACATCCGAGAGATAACATAGATAGGTTATATGTGTCAAGAAAAGAAGTAGGAAGAGGACTCGCCAGTATCGATACATCGATACGACGACTCGAAGACTACATATAAAAGAGCAAAGAAAGACTAATTACAGGGAACAGAAACAACAGAAACGACACAAGGATCAAAAGAATAACAATAAGTAGAAAACAAAAATAGGAAGAAAAACAAATGTATGGATATTTCAAGTGACAAACAAGCGAAATATCTCATAAGAAGACTTGAACATGGCTAAGAAAGAGAATCCCCTAGAGAGAAACTGAATCTATTCAAAAAGCAGTTCAAAACAACATTATAAGGACCAATTATGTTAACACAGAAATAGAAAAGACATAACAAAATAGCAAATATAGGTTATGTGGTGATAGAGACGAAACGATTAATCACATAATAAGCGAATGCAGCAAATTAGCGCAAAAAGAGTATAAGACAAGACACGGCTGGGTGGTAAATGTGATCCACTGGGAATTGTGCAAGAAATTTAAATTTGACCATGCGAACAAGTGGTATATGCACAACCCAGAATCCGTCTTGGAGAATAAATGAGACGTACAAAATTCTCTGGGATTTTGAGATACAAACGGATCACTTAATCTCGACCAGATGATCAGACGTAGTGATAGTCAACAACAAAAAACAAACAACTTGTTGAATAGTGGACTTTGCCGTCCCGGTAAACTACAGAGTAAAATTAAATGAAAGCGAAAAGAAAGATAATTACCTACACCTTGCAAGAGAACTAAAAAAAAACTATGGAAAATGAAGGCGACGGTAATACCTGTTGAAATTGGCGCACATAGAACAATTCCCTAAGGATTGATTAAGGGACTGGAAGACTTGGAAATAACAGAATATGTGGAGACCATCCAGACAACAGCATTATTAAAATCGGCCAGAATACTGAGAAAAATCCTGGAGACTTGAGCATACTTGCAGTCACTCAAACTCCACAAAAAAAAAAAAAAACATCAGCTAATGCTGGTGTGAAAAACTCTCAAAGGAATAAAATAACAATAACTGCAAACGCGTAACGAAACTTATCTCTATGACAGCTTTTATTAATTAGTTTAACACTACATCTAATTTTCTTTTCTACACCCTTTTTTTTATCAAGATAGATTTTATGGCGATATTATTACCTAATGTCAAGGTCATTATTAATATCATTGCTGTTATTTTATTGCTATCGACACAAGACGGAACTTTTGCATACAAACGACAAGTCATGGTGGTATTCTATAAGGAAAATCAAAGACAACTCATCTTATTAATGTTAAGATTCGGACGATGAATTAAATAAACATCCCGAGCAAAACCGTGGCCTCCGCGATATATATTACCAAGGCCAGTCATATGATTAAACTTAACTTGCTGACATCACTACTAGTGGATTTCTGTTTTATTTACTACACGGTGTCTCTCAGCGTTAACTCAGTTTCAGAACCAAAAATGCCTTCCCCTTGTGTAGTACCTAAATGCAAAGGGAATTATACGAATGGTCCGAGAGTTCATTGTTTTTCGTTTCGAAAAACTAAACATTTATTTGATAAATGGAAACATGCCATTAAAAGGGAGAATTTTACCCCAAGTCCATTTAGCAAAGTGAGTCGTTAAAATTTTAATCACCATTTATTTCAACAGGCGCTAAAATCAAAATTTGTTAAAAAATTAGTTTTGCTGTAGAAAGCAGTTTTGAAATTTAAACTGAAGCCGAAAAAACATGTTATACATTTTATTTTCTAAAAATATTTGAATTAATTATTTCTATTGATATTTCATTTAAGAAAATTGTGTTTTCTTTTCAATGAAATATTTCTAAAAATTCTTAGAAAAAGATCGTAAAACCTTTTAACTTTTCAATACTTGAAACTTAATGAATCATTTTTAAACATGAAAAAATATTCCTGAATTAATTTTTTTTTTCATTCTTGAATGACCAAAAACTACAAAAATTTATTCGTTAGTCAATTTTTAAAGAATTTGTCTTATTTTTAAGGTTTTTTTTTTATTTGAAATCTCTGTAAAATTATTTGTACGAAAAGTCAAGTCACTATTGCCGAAAATTTAAATTTGAAAATGATGACTTAAACTTTGTTTAAACCTATTATTTCTGAATAAGTTTTGAATTTATTTGAAAGATAAAGGTTTAAATCACACCACCACACTTGAATTTTAAAACATAATTTTAAACATATTTAATTTTTAGAAAATATTTAGCACAAAAGGAACACGCAAACATACTCGAAAATATTTTCCAAACATTTTTTCCTTTTTTGATAATTTGAAAGTTTATCATCGATATTTATCCGTAGAAAAAAATGGAAGAAAAATTAGATTTTTAACTGATGAATAATTTATTTATGGTTAAGTTTAGGGTTTTTAATCCTTAAAAAATTAATTAGTGAATAAACATTAAACCAAAAAGAGTTTTGCAAAAAAAAATAATTATTCATAAACGGTTTAACTTCATAAATGAAATAGAAACGTTAATTTTTACATTTCGTTTTCATTTTTTAATATCAAAATATTATTAATGCAATTGAATTGCCAAATATCCTAGCATTTTTTAATTGTATCTTTTTTTGAAAGATAAAAATATCTTATTTCATCCGGGAGGATTAACAATGGATTCAATATATATATATATATATATATATATATATATATATATATATATATATGTATATATATATGTATGTATATATATATGTATGTATATATATATATATGTATGTATATATATATATATATGTAGGTATATATATATATATATATGTATATATTTATATGTATATATATATGCATATATATGTATATGTATGTAAATGTATATGTATATATATATGTATATATGTATATATATATGTATATGCATATATATGGATATATATATGTATATATATATGTATATATATGTATATATATATGTATACATATATATGTGTATGTATGTATATATATGTGTATATATACATATATGTATTTATATATGTATATATATATATATATGTGTACATATATAAATATATACATATACATGTATATATATATATATGTATATATATATATATATATGTGTGTGTGTGTGTGTGTGTGTGTGTGTGTGTGTGTGTGTGTGTGTGTGTGTGTGTGTGTGTGTGGATGTAATCTGTTTTTTGATTTTACCAAAAACACATAACAGGATGGAAATAAATTTATAATGCTAATTTGATCGGTTTTGTTTTTTTCTTAAAGAAATTATTGCTCGGTAATGTCAGTTACATTGAGCTCTTTACCAGGAAAATTTAAATGTTCACTGTTGAATGTTTTTTCTGTCCTGATGGAATTCCTCCCAAATCCAGTTTAACTGGACCGAATAATACTATATATATATATATATATATATATATATATATATGCATGTATATATATACGTGTATATATACATATGTATATATATGTATATATCTATATATATGTATATGTGTATATATATATGCATTTATATATATATATATACATATATATACATATATACATACATATGTATATATAAACATATACATATATATATGTATATATATATATATATGTTAATATATATGTATGTATATGTATATGTTGATTCGACGCTGCTTCCTAGGTAGGACATCGAAACCAGGTTAACGAAAGCATGGACAGCTATCAATAGGCTATCGATTATATAGAAATCAGACTTAACCGATAAAATGAAACGCAGTTTCTTCCAGGCAGCGGTCACATCGATACTGCTATATGGCTGCACTACATGGACGCTAACAAAACGGCTGGGGAAGAAGCTAGACGCCAATTACACAAGACTGCTACGTGCAGTCCTGGCGGCAACACCCCACAAGACACCAACTGCTACGTGCAGTCCTGGTGGCAACACCCCACAAGACACCAACTGCTACGTGCAGTCCTGGCGGCAACACCCCACAAGACACCAACTGTACGGCCACGCTAACAAAACGGCTGGAGAAGAAGCTAGACGGCAATTACACAAGACCGCTACGTGCAGTCCTGGCGGCAACACCCCACAAGACACCAACTGTACGGCCACCCTATCACGAAAACTATTCAAGTTAGACGAACCAGACATGCTGGACACTGCTGGAGAAGCAGGGACGAACTCATAAGAGATGTACTCTTATGGACCCCCACACATGGCCGTGCAAAAGCAGGAAGACCAGCACGAACATACATTCAGCAGCTATGTGAGGATACGGGATGTTGTCCTGAAGACCTCCCTAGGGCGATGAACGATAGGGAGGAGTGGCGAGAGAGGGTCAGGGATATCCGTGCTACCAGCGCGATAATATGATGATGATATATATATTTATATATATGTATATATGTGTGTATATATGTATAGATATATATATATGCATATATATATATACATATATATATATGTATATATATATATATGTATATATATATATGTATATACATATATACGTATATGTATATATATATATATATATGTATGTATATGTATACGTATGTATATGGTTTCTTTTGTTTAATGGCATGGGTTATTTAATTCTAAAGCCATTCTCCTAGAACAGTGGTGGTACTATTTAACCCATAGCTGGGAGGATAAGGGGGCTCATACCTTTACCAAGTGTATTTGTCCGAAAGTCAAAGTAATAGCGCGAGTGGATTTCGAACTCGCATGCTACGATTTCGCAGACCATCGCTTTAACCATTACACCACGGGGACACCCCTGTATGTATATGTATATAGATATATATGTATATGTATATATATGTATGTCTATGTATATATATATGTATTCGTATATGTATATATATGTATATATATATATGTATATATGTATGTATATGTATATATATGTATATGTATATGTCTATATATGTATATGTATATGTGTGTATATGTATATATATCTATATATGTATATGTATATGTGTGTATATGTATATATATGTATATATATTATTATATATGTATATGTATATGTGTATATATATATATATATTTATATGTGTGTGTGTATGTGTGTATATGTATATATGTATATATATATATGTATATATTTAGCGGGTTAATGCTGTTATGCCGTTTAAAATATATATATATATATATATATATATATATATATATATATATATATAAATGAAATGTAATCGTTGCAAAAGTTTTGTATCAGGAAGAGATGATATGCTACCTGATATATACAGTTATTTTCAAGTAATCAATAGACGTTCCCTGTTATATCCCAATGATGTAAGAACAAATTTAGTACTATACAATTACATTGTTATTAATAAACTTGTAAAGAATCCTTCTTTTCTTCATTCAATCAATCAAAGAAAATTGTCTATGTATATAACTTTTGATGTTTTGGCTATTGATGAACTTCTCTTTCATGTTGACTCATGTAGTGAAGGTCACAGCATTGAAAAAATAGAAAAAAAAATGATTGTCTGGAGCTCTTCTAATGCATTATTAAATAATTTTTGTAGCAAGGAAAATGATAATATGACTTGTAAGAAGTTAAGTAAAAAAAGAAAACTTCAAACATTCAACTGAATTTTGAGACATAAAAAGACTTTTATAAGTTTGATTTTTAAAAACACGAACTTGAACTTATTCACTTTGAATTAATTTGATTGAATTTAATTTGTTGTGTTTTTTAATATTTTTGATTAATAATTTTTGCTTATTTATTGTTGCTTCTTGTTTGTTCCTAAATTCTGATGATATTATTGTTGGTTGCTTGATTGCTATGTTTGAGTGATTCCGATTTAAAAATTCTTGCAATTAAAACAAAAGTGATTGTGATTTTTCATAATAAATTAAAAATATGAAAATTTAAGCAGTGTTTGTTAAATAGTTTTTAAAATTTAGATGAATAAACGAAAAATTTTGTCTTTAAAACCGTGTTTATTTACAAACACGACCGACACTCAGTGATGTTTATATTTTCTTATTAATTATTGTTGTTCTTGATTTTAATTAAGATTAATAAAAACCAGTATAAATCAAAACATGTCTCTTTCTTTTCTTTCTTGTTACATTTTAAAAAGTTTTAAAATCTTTATTAAAAAAGTTTCAAAATCTTTATTTAAAAAAACGACCTTGTGATTATAATTCAACGTTGTCATGAAGCGAGAGATTCATGGATCCACTGACGTGACGTCACATTTTATCGAGCAGGCCTGGGTATTAGCGACAGTCACGGCAAAACCCGTATAAAGCCCAAAGAAGCAATCTATAATATTTTGCGCTTTCAATAATGGCACATGTGCTGCGAAAATCAAGTGTAAAAACTTGCCCAGCTAGCTGGGGCTGTAGAATACACCGACTGCATCACTGCAGATGGTTGAGACACTCCCAAGGAGTGTCCTGGTATGACGCTAAACAATCTAATGGTGAGGCTCCAGCAATGCTTGATCTTTGGGGAATGCAGAGCATCCTTCATTGCTATCACTGCCAGGTCCACTCTGGCCCGGAGTGGTAGCACCTGATAGGGTCCTATCTATTAATCAAGTAGAACTAAACTGCGTATTTATGCTAAACTGAATTACTTGAAATTGAACTGTTTTGACATTTAAACTGCGTACTTATGCTAAACTGAATTGTATGACATCGAACTGTTTTGACTTTTAATTGTGTGGACAAAAACTATTCTTATACTAAACTGAATTGTTTGAATCAGAACTGTTTGATTAAACTGAATAACTTGAAATAGAAATGTTTTTGACAAACTGTATACTTACATTTAAACAGTGTACTTATACTAAAGTAAATTGTTTGAAATAGAACTGATTATTTGTATAAAAATGGATTTGGCATTAAATAACCAACAAAGGTTGATATGCCACAAAATCCAAACAACTAAACCAACCTGTGTAAAATGGCATTTAACTTTACTTATTGAGATTTAGTTGCTTTGTTAAAGAAATACACAAAACCTATGAAATATGGAATTCAATAATAATAATAATAATAATAATAATAATAATAATAATTGCAAAAGTGCAAAAGTTCCAAAGTGCTAATAACCTTATCTCTGTCACGGTTTTTATTTATAAGTTTAATATCACACCTTACTTTTCTTTCTGCACCCTTTTCTTAATCGAGATAGATTTTATGACTATATCATTATCTAATAGCATTGTCACTATCCTTATCAACGTTCCCATTTTATTGTTAAGGTTTCTTTTTCATGCCATCAGCCACGTGGTGCTATTGTTATTTTTATCATTGTTGTCATTATATTCACCACTATTTGTGTTTATGGCCATATGAAATACATCAGGGGTATGAATGAAATAAGTGTCAGGATTCTTGATACTTAAGTATAGTCTAGTTCAACATAAATAGGGGTAATGGATCAAGTAAGACTGTGTCGCGCCATTTTCTTAAGGAAAACATCCTGCCTTTTTATAAAAATATATAAAATCCGATTCTCTCTCTCTCTCTCTCTCTCTCTCTCTCTCTCTCTCTCTCTCTCTCTCTCTCTGTTTTATCCGAGGCTCGATCACTAACCATTAGTACTGATAGCAAATTCGAAACTATCAGCCAACAAACTGACTTCTTAAAGTATTTCCTAGCCTCACAAAGTCTATAAATGTATGACACTTATTAAGGATCTAACAATATATTGTAGTAATAGCTTGCAAGATAAGATTTTAACCATTGTTTTGAAGTGAGTTGTCCAATTGAATGCCAAGATTATTTATTTTTATCGTTATAATTAAGATAGTTTCGTCCTGTACGAACTTCATCAAATAATGATTAGGGAAAATGTTACATTATAGGAAAAATAGCAGAGAATTGCAAAACTGCCGGTGAAGTTGTCATAGCAGCATAATGAGGAATACTAATCGTTTTGAAACTTTAAAAATGAGAAAAGAAAAACTTTTGAAATAGTGCTTATGACTGCTATTTAAACAATGAATCAAAGAATTTGAATTTATTACTATTATGTGTGAATTGACCTGGAGAAGGATGAGTTCCGCCAGGCTATTCCTACCCCAAGACACGTTACATGAGTAATCTCCAAGAGACCAAACTAGGTTACGAGATCAGTGAGTGGATGGGAGTGAAAAGAAAAAATAAAGATTAAATTATATATCAAAATTAGTGATGAATATAAAGGATAAGTTTCTGTTATTCTAAATATTCAAACCTATGTCAAATTAAGTGGAACTGTTTTAGTTAATATTAATGTTGCTAGAAACATTAATATGATATAAAATCCCAGTCATTATTTGATTGCTTGATATAAAGAGATTACAGAGAATTCAAAGATTTTTATTGTGTTTATAAAGTAACATACAAAAAGTAACATACAAACTTTTTTTAAATAAAATTTTTCATGGGCAATTGTAACATTCGCTAATATTTTTCCAAAAGTTTTTTCCAAATCAATTTTTGATGAAGCTTGAAAAGAACTAAATGTAATAAATATGTAAACACGCTACTAAATTGGCTTAATCGTCTTATTTCGTTGGCAGCCTAATTTGCTGTGGCGGTAGAATACGCAGACAGCATTTTTGCAGAGGAATAAGAACCACTCCCCAACGAGTGTCCAGGTAATGACACTAAAAATCTGATGGTGAAGCTCCAGTCTTACCTTGCAAACCATTATATCACGTTAGGTGTCCTACAAGGTCATAAATGTTGGACACTCCTTATTATCATCCATGCTGTCGTATCACAGCTTACGAATAGCAGAAGAAAGATTGTGCTTGCCAGTTTCCAAAGTGAAAGAAGCCCGCTTGCCTTGAAAATCAGTGTTCAAAATCTTTGTTTTTAACCGGACACGAAAAACATTTTCTAGCATTGATGGAATATACATATCCAATATAAACACGAAACAAGTATTAAAGATAGTTACCATGATTGACTTAAATAAAACAATAAACCACATAATAATAGATGAATGCATCAAAGTGACACAGGAGTACAAGAACAACTGAAAGAGAAAGGTGAACAACTGAGAATTATGCAAAGGACTAAACTTTGACAATTCTGATAAATAGTATATGTACAGACTAGAATCTGTCTTGGAAAATAAGGCATAAATTTCTATAGGATTTTGAGATACAAATGGATCACAAGAATACAAGGAATAAATGAGTGTAGAATGACTGTGTTGCGCCAGTCTTTCAAACGGGAAGGCCTGCGTTGAAAATCAGCATTCAAGCTTTTATTTATTTCACTGATGCTAAAGATGCAACTATCTCAGCCATAAAGCAACTGGTACTAACGATTTTAACTTAACTAAATAACATTTTCACTTAAATACATAAAAAGAGCTGACCTACACAGCAAAACTTCTCAAAAGAAAAGGGATTATACAAGCAGCGAAAGAAAAGAAGTATGATTCATGTAAAAATTGAAAGTTTCCATTTCGCTGATTTTTTTCCCCAGTTAAACGCTTGTCTTCATTAATCTATTTCAAACTGACGATCAAAATAGTGACAGGTCCGAATGATACATTCAAAGTAAAAGATCTGATGGTCATCTTTGAAGAGACCGCCAACCCCTACCCGTCTCCAGCTGATAGAAAGATCAGTACGAAACGGTCAACAATAAACCTGTCCCTTTTCAGAAACAACAAAAACGTTTCTTTATATCAGTTTTTAGAAGCAATTTTAATGCATTTGGGACTCTACTAATTAGAAAACAGGCGCGGCAAGTGAACCGAATTTTATGATTGAGTTAGGACAATTATAATCAAGTCTCTGATTCATTGGCGTTGAAAGATTATTGTAAAGCATAATTCCTAACCGAGTAGAGAGTCCTTGTTAGCCAGCAAATCAAGGATTTTTAGGACAATAAAAATAAAAATAATAGAGGCATCCAATGCGACCAAGCGATACGTAAAGGCGATAAAAAATCGAATTTAATCTAAAAAAAAGATTCTGTTATTGTTGTTATTAATCTATGTGAGAGTCAACCATCATTTTGTTCTGTCTAGTGTTATGTAAGCGAGGCTTCATATGTTGACTGGTATTGCATAGATGGTTTTTTATTATTTCTTGTTTTTCGAAAAATAATTATGAGAATATCAAAGCAGAAACAACGTAAAATAAGATGAGACTATTAGTTCATTTGTAAACATTCAATATCGGAAAGTATCGTCTCTATTTTCCTGGGATTTTTATATCTTACATTAAAGTATCAAACTAAACTCTTGACTTTTCAAAAATAATATATTTGGTTATTTAAATTCTGAGTTAAATTTTTTTCTGTATTAATTTTTGGCAATCTTTTACTCATTTTTTTCTGTTACTTTTTATACCTTTCTAGATTGAATGCCTTTTGACTTTTAAAGCTGTCGAAACAAAAATAAAGCGAGACTTGAATTCATATCTTACATTCCAGGAGCTTATCGTTCATGAATGACACCTTAAATCTGGGCTACTCAAACTTCTTACTCGTTGCACCGCTTGTAACCAAATTTAATTTTCATTAATTCCCCAAATGAATTCATTAGATATCAAATTACAAAATATAACTAATTTACTCCTGTTTAATACAATTTACACGAAAAAAGCATCACTAAACAATAAATGCAAATATACCTTTAAATTTTGAATTACTTTTAATAGGAAGGGGGCATTTAGTGGACATTCCGAAAATCAACAATATCAGGTTGCAGGTTTGTGACAGCGAAAAGGTTTTAGGACGTCAGAGCGCGATCGTTCATTCATTTAAATGACCCGTATATGTTGAACGGGTTGTATATGAATGACATATGACGAATGAAATCACTAGGCCTTCACTCCAACTCTGCTAGGTGTACAATATCTGGCAAATAGTCTACATAACCGAACTACTTTTGTTCTGATATCAAAGAATTTATAAATGCAAACTAGTAAATTATCTGCCTCCCCCACTCCGATGAACATTTATGTTTTTATTCACCCAGCCAAAATTCACCTCTTGGGATCTATGTGGGCCACTTCGGCAAACAATTCGGTTTCGGAAACTTTTGGCTAGACAAAGCACAAATCTGTCAAAATACCTCTTCAATACATAGAATATTCCCACCACGCTGCTTTCTCCAATGTAATAGTCTTAAATACTTCTTTGATGAAGTATATTAATTTGTAATGGATAGAAAAATAAAAATCAAATTAAAATAAAAAAAAACTTTTAAAAATGCAGAAACTCCCAAAAGCCCCCGACAGGAAGTATGGGTGACGCATGCGCAAAGAAAAAGAACCATCTGACAAAAAGAAAGAAACCCGTTCTCTTTCAGCCGTGACCGTTGGATTGAAAACACCTATCTCTTTCTTAATGCTGGTAGAGAGCCACGTGTCCGTTTTTATGTGGCCCGCTGGTTAACCTTCCCACTTGTAGCAGCCGTCTCTATCACCAATAATTCACGACCTAAAACACCAAATAACGGACTTATCAAAACACGACTAAAAACAAAGAATTTGGACATATCAATCCCCAAAACAACTAGTTCATTTCAACACCTGAGTTGGGAAAAACGACGGTTCTCAAATAGTCCAGGAAGGCATTTCCTCGCTACAGAGTTCGTGCAAAAATCCCAAATGAAATAAAATTGAAATTAAAAGATATATTGGCCTCCTTTCTTCTTTTCTTCAGTAATTCCTTTACAGCCTTCATAGACCAGAAGAAACCAGCAAATTAAGATGGAGAAAAAGAAACCAATGGAGTCAGAAAATAACAACAACCAAACTACCTATATCCCATAAACTCATAATTAAGGCATCATCCATGAAATACAAACTAGTTGGATGTGAGGTTTAAATCTCGTTGAAATCCACTTTATTCACGCCTTGTGCCACTCACGTCAGAGTTTGGAGAACATTCACAATGTTGTAGTAGAAGATAATAATAAAATGACAAAACAAGTTCAACTAAAATTTAACGGTAATATATATTCAAAAACTAAATTTGCTCAACTTAAAGAAGGACCTCACTCCACTGACACAGACAGCACTTGCAATCCTCGTCTATAAGTGGGTAAGGATTGAAGTTATTGCCCAACGCCCGAGGCACCTTAAAAGGGGAATGCTGATAAAACTTAACTATTTTTTGGCACCACCTTCAACTGTGTATTCGTGCACTTGGGGTCGTTCACTTAAAACTTGACTTTTTGTCACATCGTTCATTTAGCGGAAAGGCGTGTGAAATCATGTCATCATCAACATCGTCAAGTCGCACTGACAGCACAGAATTCCTAAATTCTTTATCTCTACCGGTATTTATCATCCATCGCTCCAGGTAGGTTATCTAGACAGCATCCAATGTCTCCAAAGGGCTGATGGAGTTAAGTTTTTGATGGTCGGCCAACACTGGTTAACCCATGTTTACAAATACATGAAAGAACGTCACTTATGAGTTCGTCTTTACTTTAGCAATGTCTTGCTTGTCTTACTTGGATGGTTTTTGGGATGGTAGGTAGGTGGATATACATTTGTTGTTTTGTGGAATGCTACTTCCAGAATCTTTTCAAAACAGTACGTAGCATTCTTGTGTAATTTTCATCTGACTTTTTCTCAATGCGTTTTGTTAGTGTCCATGTGGTGCATCCATAGGCAGAACTTGCAAGAAATCCTGTTTTATTTTAGCTGAGATATCAGACTTCTATATGATCAATAACTTGTCGACCGTAGGCGTATGTAAATATCACTTTCAGTTGATAAGCTGTTGTTGCCGAGGTGTGAGAACAGGACTACTAACTTCGGAGGTTTACCACTTAAAGTGGAGATGGTTCATTCTTGTTTAAAACAAGAACTTTGTTTTATTTGCGTTCACATAGAAACCAATGCTTCTTGGTGCTTGCTCCAGACTATGCATTTGTGATTCGGCTTAGGCCGGTGTATTTGCGAGTTGTGCTAAATCACCTGTGTCGTCTGCGCTTAACATAGTTTCTGCAGGATATAGTCTGCTTCTTGCCTTTTTTTGGTGTGAAACCATTTTCTTTTATTAGACCTGTTGACCTTCGAAGTACATAGTCTAAGCAGATCATAAACATATATGACGCTACTATATCTTGCAAGACTCCAGCAACAACGTCAGGTCAGCAAACCATTACCTTCGTATTTTTATAGAACATCATTATAGCGGGGAGAGTTTCTTTGCTAGTAGTATTTGCTCCATCTTTCCTCCGTGTATGGGATCGAATGCCTTGGAGGAATATACAAACAAAAGTAGGATATGTACTTCTTCGATGATTTTACGGATATTCAAAATCTGTGAGGTTGTGGATGGATTTCTCCGTAAACCGTTCTGATTTCCCCCCCTGATAGCTTGTAGAAAGTGATGATGTCAGTTTCATTACTGACATTGGTGGGACTGTAGTAAGAGACGATTATTCTACAGGATTTGCTATTAAATGAAGTACATATTATTCTCGGTTGAATTCTTTCAATGCTATTTTGTGATTTTAAGGCACGAGCACTGAGAAGCAATTTTCTTGTTTATGATAAATTCTACCTCAATATGAAACCAAAGGTAAAATGAAGGTAAAATTTTACAAAAAATTTTAAAAGGGACCCGTTTAAAAAGTGATTCGTTTTTTTAATCTAAGCCAAAAGATGCAAATTTTTAGATATGTTTAAATTTGTATGTGCTGTTATTCCTGAAAAGGCACTAAATTTCACAGGTGTTTTCATAAAAAATGGATTTGATCATAACTCATTTCAATAATCTCTTCATAATGGAATATTCTGGTGAGGTAGAAAATTATTACGTATGAACGTACAACCTATATATATATATATATATATATATATATATATATATATATATATATATATATATATATATATTTATATTGTACATATCTTCGTTGTATATATATATATATATATATATATATATATATATTGCGATTACTGATCAAAGAAATAATGAACTTTTGGTAGTCATAATACATTAAATGAATACGAGTGATAACAAAGTCACCTCTTCATTTATAAACCGTTCTCCATCCCAATCGGTGGCTCATTACTCTTTGTATATCTAGATACCAACTCAACTTCATGTTTTATTTAACTTAAATCTCTCAAAACCACCTGACTGCCCATTGCCAATCAACAAGTGCATATGCGTTTCAACCGTTTTGCAGTTTGTTTCTGTGACGACTGAATTTGACTTTAATTTGTCAGTCACGCCCCAGCAAAAAATGTATCACATCCTCTATATGTTTTTCTGCTTTTTTTCCGTCATATTATAAATTCAAATGATTAAAAAATGATGTTCAGCGAATATACAGACCCAACAAAAATCTCTTTCAGTTGCGAATTGAACTGGAAATTGCTTTATTCTCTAAGTTATAGCATATTAAGTGCATATCTCTACTAAAGATATAGCCATGTCGTGCCGCTTTATATATATATATATATATATATATATATATATATATATATATATATATATATATACATATATATGTACACACACATATGCTCATACACACACGCACATAGTAAAACATTATTGTTGAGTCTGTAACTATTATAAAATTATTTTTTTTAATTATTTAACCATAATTTTTTAAATTCTGTATCTTGGAAATTATGTAAAGATTCATCGATTTATGGTAGATTGAAAATTTAGAAAGAGGGATTTCATAGAATTTTATTTCATAGAATTTCGTTTCATAGAATTTCACAGGATAAAGATAAGAGATTTTATAAAACATTAGAACAATTACCCTTACCGTTAATTTTTTCAATACCATCACTCGTAGTGGCAAAAGAACATTTAAGGTGAATACTACTAAAAGCGAGAAGTCGTGAAAGATGACTTTAAAATAATATTATGAAGCACTTTTATTTTTATTTTACTGCTAATGAGAAACTCTGGAAAAAAAATCAGATTCTTCAAAAACGATAAAATATATTTATATATCTATATATCAATATCTTTGTAAGTTAAGCTTCCTAATTTTTATTTGTCATTTTGCAAATTTTATCCCAATGTTTACATTTAAATCGTTAAAGTAAATAGCAAGGAATCAGATTAGAGAAGCAAAATCCGACAGCATTTAATCTTCCAGAAACAGTTCATATCATTAGAGCTTAAATATCGGGCGTTTTTACAAAGAGATAGCAAAAACAATTGCATTAATAAATGGGATTTGAATGGCGATTTATTACGAGTTTACAAAGGAATATATCAGTAAATAAAAATAAGAACAAAATCAAATAGTTATATTAGCTTCTTCAAAGAACTTTTAGAGTGATTTGAAGCAATTACTTCAGCCCTTTTCCCCCTCCACGTTTAATCTCTTCTTCTTTGTTTACATTAATCAGTTTTTTCTTTCCTTTCTTCTCTTCTTTTTTTAAAAATCATGCTCGTTATCTTTCTTTCTTTCTTTCTTTCTTTCTTTCTTTCTTTCTTTCTTTCTTTCCCCTTCTCTCCTTCCCTTTCTTTCTTTCTTCGATTTCTTCATTTTTCCTGTATTTTTTGTTCTCTTAATTCTTTTTTTTATTTTCTTTCTTTCTCTTTCTTGTTACCTTCCATTTTCTCCCCTCCTTTCTATCATTTCTTCTTCTTTATCATCTTCCCCAATTTTTCTTTCTTTTTCTCAAATTCATTTTTCTTCTTTTCCTTTTTTCTATTCTGTTTGGATTCGTTTTGCCACTTTTTTACTTTCTCTCTCATTTTATTCATTTTATCTTTATGATCATTTTTTAATAATTTTTCTTCTTTTTTTCTACCTTTTCACCCATTTTGTTTTCTTTCGCACTTTTTACTTTATTCTCCCTTGCTTTCTTCTTCTTCTTCTTCTTCTTCTTCTTCTTCTTTTTCTTCTTCTTCCAAAAAAAATAATATCAACAGATAATATTCAAATTAATCATCTCTTCGTACAATGTTCGTAGTAATAACAATGCTCTTATATAGGTTCATAGCTTTTTTTCGTGTTCTTTTTAATGCTTCCGTTAAAATCAATCAATCGTTAGTTCTCACTAGGTGACCCACACTAATCTTTCAACCTAAAGCAGTTTGATAAACAGTTGGGCCTTGTTTCGTACTGAGCAAGACTTAATAAATATCATTTTCGCTAAATTAACCTTTTCAGTTATTCTTTTCCCGATGACCTCCAATAATGAGCGTGTTTGCTCTCACAGTGATGTGTTTCTTGGCGTAGATAAACCTGTCAAGCAAATATTGTTTCAGATCAGATACTGTCACGATATTTCGCCCGGACAAATCCTTTCCCAACTGCTTAATGTCCCTGAAATCATCACACACCAATGTTACTCTCTGCCACTCTCCCATCCGTTTCTCCCTCACTTTCCTCTTAGTAATAATCTATCGTCTCTCTAATAAAAGCCTCTGTAATCACCTCTCTTCACTGATGGACTTCGATCGCAACTTAGCAATCAACATAATGGTTGTACTCTTTTCCAACTCTCTCACTTCTGTTGTTTGTTTTTCTTTTTTCAGTCTTATTAATGAAGAAGATATTTTTTCTGTTTGGTGGAGCGGCTTGTCTATATACAAACATTGATACATACAAGCAGAAAGCGCGTCTTAATGGGTCGGGACACACAATAAAGCGAGTAAAAGCAAACATTTCAGAGATATTATTGATGTATGAAAGGGTGAACTAACGTAGGATAAAAAGCTTTATTATGAATCATAATGAGTATTATTAGGAGAACCAATAATATTATCGTTATTTTAATCAGATTATTATTATTATTATTATTATTATTATTATTATTATTATTATTATTATTATTATACTTCTAGTGAGTTTTTCACCCAACTGTTAGCTAGTAGTCTTTCAATGGAGTTTGAGTGACAGCAGGTCTCCTCAAGTCTTTCAATGGAGTTTGAGTGACAGCAGGTCTCCTCAAGTCCCCGGGACTCTTCTTAGTATTCTAGACGATCTTAACAATGCTGTCTTCTGGATGATCCCGATTCTTCGTCATATTTTCAATCCCTCTAGTCTTCTATCCAAGCTTTGGGGAACCGCTCGAAGCACACCAACTCCAATTGGTATCACCATCACCTCATGTCCCCTGGGATGAGGCAATTCGTTTTCATCTCAAATTCGCGGAGAATTTTATGCGTTTTATTTTCTTGGATTGATCCCGGCTTGTGCATATACCATTTGGTAGTATTGTCTTGACAATTCCCAGAGTGTTACCTTTCCCGTACAGTCATACTTAGTCTTGTACTCGTTTTATGCAAGTTTACTGTATTCACTTAACCGTTTTATCTATATCTTCGCATAAACTACACTTCCTATTCTGTTGCATATCATCAATTTCTTTTTTTTATAATTGGTCTTTATGGCGACTATTAAAAGAGAATCAGGTTCTTTGAGGTTTCCATTTCTTCGCTATGCACAGATCTTCTCGTGTGCAATCTCACTAGTTTGTCGCTTAAAATATCCATACAGTTATTTATATTCCGTTTCTGTTTCCTCGCTCTTGTTTTTCTGTTTGTTTATATGTTGCCAATTCTATTAATAGCAGCTGTAATTAGACTTTATTTGCTCTTTTTGATGTACCTCACGAAATCTTCTATTAATGCAGCTACGCAATCATCAATGCAAACGAGTCCTCTTTCTTCTTCTTTTCTTGACACACAGTCCGCCTTGTCATCTATCAGGCTTTGTGCAAAGTCATCAATTTCTTTATCCTTTGGTTCATCCGTCAGAGAGTTCCTCTCTTATTCCTTTTAAGAATGGACCCGAGTATCTTACAAGGAGCATTGCTTAATTGTTTATCCCTTTTATGATTTTTTTTTTCTGCGGAGCTTGCTTTCATATTCACCAGACCTATCTTTGTGCGACTTTTCTTGTTTTTTAAACCAAAAATTCATCTCAAGTCTAAAATTTGAGAACATAGAGGATAAATACAATGGTACAGCTCCATACAGTACAAAAAATGAGTTTTAGGGGTGATTCAACCAATGGAAAATTCGCTGGAATAAAGTATTATTATTATTATTATTACATGTATCTGATAAAAAAAAAATGAGCTGTGCAACCAACAACCAGATGATGATTCTGGTTTCGCAGACAAAACATTATTACCATTAATCCAGAGCGCTCCGGTAATATCTTACAATGCCATCAGATTTAGTTGCTTGTCGATCATACCAGAGGAATGCTAGATCAACATGCTGCCTCATCGAGTAATCTTTTGTTGCATTTACATCATTCAGCCAATGAAAAAAAAGCGTTAATTCAATTATGCAAATTTGAATAATAACTAGATGATATGTCAAGACACTGAACGAGAAATGGAATTCCCGTGATATACACTTCCAAAGTTATTGCACAAAAGTTAAATAATGAATCATTAATTCAATTATATTAATTTGAATAACATGACAAGATAACAGTGTCAAATTTCGACAAGTCGAGACAAAGTTCAACCGATTATTTTTTAAATGGATATAAATAAAAGAATCCTGTGTACTGTGGTGAAATCCTGACAGTGGATACCTTCAATTGGTTTACAATCTTGGCATGAGATTTACGCCGTTATCATACTGGAACAGTTTTTAAGCTATAATCCAAAAATGTCACGTGCACCGGCAACAATCAAGCCAAAAGCTAACAGCCAAGGAAAGAAGATAAAATTACATTTTCTTTTTCTCAATTTTCACAGAAAATACTCAATTAGATTAATAGTATCAATAACGCTGCATAAAAATATTACATAAAATAAACGAATAAAGATAAGGAAATCATTATAGTTATAATGATGATAGTGTCAGTTTTTATTTTCTTTTTGGGATTAGATTGACGGTAATGGATATTTCCTTATAATTGTTTACATTATCTCTATATAACTAAAATATTCGCTATGTATCTATGTATGTTTCTAAATGAAAATATAATTTTGGGAACATTTGTACATCTTGGTATTATAGTGACCAAAGCCTGTACAAGGTGAATACCATTCTAAGTCTTCATTATTATTATTATTATTATTATCTAGGAACAAGTCGAAGCAAGCTAACCAGAAATCACGCCAACCGCAGGTGTTATATCAAAGTTGTTCTTCTCCCAGTTGAATCACTTGACAAAGATCAAGGAGTCCAACACTCGCAGGAATTATGTTCTAGATGGCCGTTGAACAAGAAGCTTACTTTGCCCTTTGATAGATATTGTTTTTCATCCTGCAGGAATTGTATCAGGTCTCTTAAAGCGCTTCTAGTAACCCAGTACTACCTGTTTCATAGTCGGGTAATCAGCAACTAAACTGATACCCCAACCGGGTTTGTCTGGTAAGAAGGGTGGCTTGAATGAACAATTACAGAGTGGTATTCATGTTGTATGCAAGTGTGTCGGCCACTATAATAACAATAACCAGATGAGAAAGTTATGAATCGAGTCATTCTCTCTAGCTATGGGTACATAGTAGGACAGACTGGTCTCTTTAACCTTGGTATGGCAAATACTATAGGAGAAAGAAAACTGTAAATTCAAAGCTGTTAAACTCCGCTTAAAAAATTGAACTTTTGCCACATCCTGCTTGTGCGGAGGAGTTCGAATATATATATGAAAGAACCATATTTTCTATATTGTTTTGTTATCATAATCCAAATGGTTGCCCTCATGAGCTATATGTTCCTGAAGCCTCACTCAGAAGTTCTGTAGCGTTAGTCTCATCATTGCCTCTGGTACTAATGCGATTTCATGACGAATAAAATCTTTCAGTTTGTCAGTTTTCCGTGGATTACGTCTAATGACTTGAGCATTCATGCATCCCCAGAGGAATTAATTGATATGATAAGCAAGTTAGCCAAGGGACGTCATCACATAGTGAAATGAAGCATCCTGGAAGAATTTATCTCCGAATTTCCATGACCTTACAAACTGAAATGGTAAGACTGTTGCTATTCAGAAACATATGTCCCACTTACCCACCCTACTACTGCTTGCGTGGCGGCAACTTTAAATCCAAACGATCACTGTGGCAGACCGTTTATATATATATATATATATATATATATATATATAACCCAACAAAATCTGCACAACATGACGAGGGTTTCATTTGAACAATACACTTAATAGGCTCCAACTTAGGGGATAAATCAATTTCAGGTTCAGTTTGCAACTATAATTTTATGGGGTCGGTAATCGAGTTAAATGCCATTTTATTAATCATCCAAAGTCTTGATATGAAGGAAATGACTAAGAAGGGCTAATTAGAATTTCTTCCTAAATAGGAGCATCAGTATCATCACAGACCTCGGTTACAATAGGTTTGTCGGTCATCTAATTTCTTGTAGAGTTTATATCGGTCCCGATTAAAACGATAATTGATTATGGTTTGGACCTTAATAATTCATATATATGGTCAGCGAGACGAACAACAAGATAACATATCATTTACAACACCAGCTATAAGACAAATAGAATTTGTAACATACACACACGCGCGCGCACACACACATACATTCACACACACACGCACGCACTTAAACACACACTTAATCCTAGTTACCACAAAACACATGCATAATAATTGCACTAATTTTATTTATAAATTACATTTTGATAAAATTCATGCCAATTTCTATTTTTATTTTAGTATTCGATAAATTTAAAGCAACATATACTTGGCATAAAAATAAATGAAATATAACCTTACAGTAAAAAGAACTTGAAAGGAAAAATTGAACTTTCACTTTTGTAGATAATTATATTTATCTTACTTTTAGAAAAACTTTTTAAAAAGTGGCTGGATCGATTTTCAATAAAACTGACTCATATGAAAATCAAGGTTGATAAAATTATTGCAACCAAGGATAATCATAAATGCTATCAATAAAATAAGAAACTTATTTAAAGAATTAATAATAAGTCATTCATTTTCAATCTTATTCTTGATAACTTGTTTTCTTGTTCTAATGATTATTTTCAAGCCCAAATTGGCAAATTAGATAACAGCTTTAGGAAAAAATCACTACCTTTGATAAGTTATATAACAGGCTACTCATAAACATGTTTGAGGCGGGAAGTAGAGGTTGTTTGGTGACACAATCTTATGTAGAATCTAAACTCAGGGGACAAACAAATAATATTCTAATACCGAAGCTTGATATATATATATATATATATATATATATATATATATATATATATATATATATATATATATGTGTGTGTGTGTGTGTGTGTGTGTGTGTGTGTGTGTGTGTTAAGACAAGTTTTATTAAAGACGGTGGAACACTGTTTATTATTTTCAATTGTAAGTTTTCAAGTCTTCTTGTAATTTTTCTTGTGTCGAGGTCTAGGTGATAAAGAAATTTCCCGCATATATATATATATATATATATATATATATATATATATATATATATATATATATATATGTATTGTATATAAGTAATAACTTGTTAAAAACGAATTATCAAATAATTTTATTTTTTATGAAGTTATTATCATATAATCAGTAAATTATTCTCACCGGATCATTCTTTGATATTTTATGTTGAATAAGTCCTAATATTGGGTTATTACTTATATAATCATTTGTAATTTTTCTATGAGTCTATTTAGAAGTATACTGTAGTTTTCATCTGTATTCCCTTTGATCATTCTCTTTTTTCTTTTGTTATTAAATATATTTTGTTTCCAAAAATGGATTTCTGCTTTTCATTTTTTTCTTCATGTATTTTTTATAATGTTTCACAAAGGTAAAATAAGTGATAAAGATGAAAAGTTTTATAATCAATACATAAGCCCTCTATCAAAGAACAAGAAAATACAAACATCAATTACATTATATGAATACCATAGATCAAATACAGTTTCTTTCTTATAAACATCTATGCATTATGTATTCATCAATCTTTTTTCTGTTTTGCATTGTCATAAAGTAATAAACTGATCTCGCAATTTGCATAATAAATGAAGAAACAGAGCCAAACTATAATATATTTATGATCTCTCTTTATTACAACCGTACATTTATCCCGTTTTTTATTTGTTCATTTACGTTTTAAAATATCTAGGCTACGTTGGGAAAAATAAGTCTATCCACTATATAATAGGAAAAAAACTAAACCTTGAAAAATTGTAATTGTAATAATTTCTATGTTAACTAGACGACCTATGATCGCTTTGTAACAACAATCCATGATGACATTAATGCTACTATTTAGGAAGAAGAGAAGACCTCTACTTAGCATTTCATTATTATCTCTGCTATTTCAAGTAATCGGATAGGTAAAAAATGACATTCGGTGCGAATGTAGAATTCCAAAAATTATCATTCAGTTACAAATTGTACTTTTAAGGGAATTGCTCTAAAAAACCTCACAATTTTTTGCAATTTTGGTGGGGAAAGGGGCTAGCGTTTACACACACACACACACACACACACACACACACACACACACACACACACACACACACACACACGTGCGTGCGCGCATTCACACACACACATACACAAGATGGGCAAAAACATGTATGGAGATTGAAGATCATTTTTTATTTTAAGATTTAATATGTAAATGACGACGCGTATACAACTGAGCAGTTTATATAATAAATTAGTAATGTCTACATGTCTAGACGTGTCATAACCAGTTTGAAAAAATATAGTAGAAGTCTCGATCCTTTTTGAAAGAAATGATTTTGATGAGACAGGATTGAGCAAGTACAGCACCCTCCATACTTTCCAGAACAATCTTTGTGTGACTTTTCTTGTTTCATAACTGAAAATTCATCTCAAGCCAAGATTTTATGACATAGAGGATAAACACGATGGTGCAGTTCCACACTGTATTAAAAGAGGAGTTTCAGAAGTCTTTCAACCAATAGAAAATTCAGTGAAATAAATAGATTGAATGACAAGAGAACTATTTTCTAAGAAAATTCCATAAGCATTTCTGTTTCGGTAAAAACAGTTTGATTCGTGATACGTTGTGATATATATATATATCCTGTCGTGCCGCTAGCACGGATATCCCTGACCCTCTCTCGCCACTTCTCCCAATCGTTCATCGTCTCTGGTAGGTCTTCAAGGTTACATCCTGTATCCTCACATAGCTGCTGTATGTATGTTCTAGCTGGTCGTCTTGCTTTTGCTCGGCCATATGTGGGGTTCCATAGGAGTACATCACTTATGAGCTCGTCCCTGCTTTTCCAGCAGTGTCCTGCATGTCTGGTTCATCTAACTTGGATAGTTTTCGTGATGGTAGGCAGGTGGCCGTATTGTTGGTACCTTGTGGGGTGTTGCCGCCAGGACTTGTTCAATATTGCTCGCAACATTCTTGTGTAACTACCGTCTAGCTTCTTCTCCAGTCGTTTTGTTAACGTCCAAGTAGTGCATCCATACAACAGTATCGACACGACCGCTGCCTGGAAGAAACTGCGTTTCATTTTATCGGTCAGGTCTGACTTCCATATGATCGATAGCCTATCGATAGCTGTCCATGCCTTCGTTGGCCGCGTGTCGATGTCTTTTTCGGTTGATGAGACACTGCTTCCTAGGTAAGTGAATTTGTCTACCAGTTTCAGAGAGGTTCCGTCTAGTGTGAAAATGTCGCCTGTTTGATTATAGCACATATATTCAGTTTTGTGTGCATTGACATGTAGGCCAATGCCTGCGGCGGCTCGTTCCAAACTATGCAGTAGTGTTTCGGCTTGGTTGGGTGTATTTGCCAGAATCGCTATGTCATCGGCATAATCGGCGTGGGTAATTGTTTTTGCGGGGTACTTTCTGCTTCTTTTCTTTGTCAGCTCGAAGCCGTTTTCTCTGATTTTATCAATTGATGTTCTAAGCACGTAGTCTAGACTGATGATAAAGAGGTATGGGGCTAGCGTGTCCCCTTGTAGTACTCTTGCTACAATGTCGAAGTATTCTGTGTCTCCATCCGGTGAATGTACTTTCACTTTGATGTTTCTATAGAGAATCGTTATTGCTGCTACGGTTTCTTTTGGTAGGCCGTATGCTAGTAGGATTTGTTCCATCTTCCCTGAATGGAATCGAAGGCCTTGGTGAAGTCGACAAATAGTAATGTCGCCTGTAGGTCTTTGCCAGTACGCCTTCAAGGATTGTACGGATGGTCAATATTTATGAGGTGGTGGATCTATTTCTTCGGGACCCATTTTGGTTTTTCCTAAGGATGTTGTCGATTTTGGGTTCTATGCGGTTTCGTGGTAGGGCATTGTAAATTTTGGCTGCTATGGATGTAAGTGTTATACCTCGGTAGTTCTTGGCTAATCCAAGGTCATCCTTTTTGTGGAAGGGGAGGATGCATCTCTTCTTCCATCTGTCTATCGGATTTTGATTATAGACTGCGTTGCAGTGTCGGAGCAGTATGTCGTCGAATTGTCTGGTCTTCAATACTTCTGGGGAAATCTCGTCAAGCCCTGCTGCTTTCCTATTTTTAATTTTTCTAAGAACCGAGTCGAGTTCTTCATGAGTGAACGATCCTAGTTTAATATCCAATTGCTTACTAATAATTCTGGTGATTGGTTCATGCATAACTTTCGGTGGGTTTCCTAGTAGATTTTCAAAATGCTGTTTCCACAGTTTTATTTTTTCTTGGTTTGCAGCTTTCAATTTTGCCTTGGCTGTACTCTTCCTTCAACTCTCTTCGTTTATTGTTTGCCAGACTATCCTAGATTACCTATCTTCTACTGAGTCTGTAATCTTATCTATCTGATTTTGTATGTATTCTGTCTGTTCTTTTAGATATATGCCGACTAATTGATATTGTGGCTTTTTTTAGTTTTAGAGCATTTGTGTTTGTTGGGTTCTTCCTATAGCTTTTGGAGGCAGTTTTCACGTGTGCACGTTTTTCTCTAACCACTAACGTTTCCCATCTCTTCGTAATTTACTAAACTTAGATAAGTCAGGAACAAAGCTATAGCAGCAAATCTCTCAGTAACAATGGAACCCACTAACAGAGCAAATTAGTCTTCGAGTTGTGGACTTTCACACTACGATAAGAGGAGATTTCTTTAGAAAAAAAACAAAAATGGACAAATTGTGCAATTTCTTTATGACAGCGTCTACCCGCTTCTGTGTAGCTGGTAATAAATAGTCTCATAAAATAACTAATTTGAAATAGAAAACAAAGATTTAGTATAGTTAGAAAAAAATTGTGTGTTTCATAAAAGGGCCAATGATGCACTTATTGAAAGACTTTCTTTCTTTCTTTCTTTCTTTGGCGGTAAGTGAGTGCAGTCATTGATACAGATGGAGAGGGTTAGATTTTGTGGAACTGATTCTGTATGTTAGTAGTAGAAGCTGAAGAAAGAACCTTTAAAAGATAAACAAAGCAATCTTTGAATAAGCATTAGCAGTCGACGGGTGTTGTTATGAGTTTGCTGGCAGTAATAGCAAAAGCAATCGATTTTTTAAGGGTAGGAGAAGGATAGACAAACATAAGAATGAAATGATTAGTATGTTGCACTCAATCATTTTTAAAGTTATATGTCCCAGAATTCTATGTTAAAGAATATGAAGTGAGTAGAAATGAATTTAGAGGCGCTATTTAGGAAAACTTTCCTTTCATTATATTGGCCTAATGAGTAGAGTGTTTTCCAATGGTCCGGGGGACCGGGGTTCAATCCCAGGTCGAGTCATACCAAAGACTCAAAACATGGTACTTGATACCGCCTTGCTTATCACTCAGTATTATAAGGTGAGGATCAAGGGTAAAGTGGAGCAATCCAGGGAATGGAGTAGCACCCTCTCCTACACCTCGGTATAGTAGCTATTGTAAGGGAGCCTTCGGGTCACCTTCGACTGAGGTTAACAACTGAAATTATATAACAACTGGGCCTTTTATTTTTTTAGAATTTTCCGACAAACAAATGTATATACAAGGGTCATTAAATAAGTTACCAGACTTTTTTCGTATGGGCACTTTTATTGATAGTACACGCATGAAACTCTATTCCCCTTCGAAGTAAGCTCCCCCAGCTGCAATGCACTTGTTGTATCCTTCCAACAACTTCTCGAAGGACCCATGGAAGTCCTCTTGTGTGAGCATGTCAATGACCTTCGTCACATCTTCTTTCACCTCCTCAATTGTCTCATAACGACAGCCTCTGAGCTTAGGGAATAACCAAAAGTCACGGGGAGCAAGGTCTGGACTATAGGGAGGGTGAGCAACTGTCTTGATGCCTATCTTGGTCAAATAGTCTGTGACAAGGATGGAGTTGTGGACTGGTGCATTGTCCTGGTGGAAATGTCACTGACCCGATTAGAAGAATGCTGGCCTCTTCCCTAGGAATCTCTTCCTGAACTCCCTTAAAACCTCAACATAGTAACCCTATACCTAACCCTTTGGTCAATCAACTCTGGTGTATTGACTTCCTTACTCCTCCAACACCTCTCATCATCCCTCACAGATTCGCTGCCTTCATTGAATTTCTTATGCCACTTAAAAACTGATGCTCGATTTATGCAAGATGGTCGAAAAGCAGTCTGAAGCATTCCATACGTTTCTGTGGCATTTTTTCCAAGATTAAAACAGAATTTGATTGCATATCGTTCTTCTAAAGTGTCCTCACGTCCAGATTGCATTTTTGAAATTCACCAGCTGTGACAATCAGGCTTTAGTAGGGTGTATTCCAATTCCTGCTGTAGCTACTCATTTGAGCCTGAAATCATAAAAATTGGTCAGTCATCTCATAAGATATATAGCAATAACATAGTGAATTTTCAAGAGTCTACAACAATTCTAAATGCATGTACAAAAAAGTCTGGAAACTTATTGAAGGCACCACGTATATGTATATATACATGTGTGTGTGTGTGTGTGTGTGTGTGTGTGTGTGTGTGTGTGTGTGTGTGTGTGTGTGTGTAAGTGTGTGTAAAACGTAATTTGGCGTTTATCAATAAAGATTATTCAATATAGGTGATAGAGCAGATATATCAGAGTTAGGGTAACGTAGCACAGAGTCAGTAGGATTTAGTATCTCGCCTGTGAGTTCACCAGACTAAATCAGGGCAGGGTAAACACAGAACCTACGTTAATCGTGTTGGCGGGTAACTGACCAAACGCCGTTGACTCTGTGGGAAAATCTATTTTCTTTATACATATATAAAATCTTATTTTAAATCTATATATAGTCTTTATATCTATATATATATAAAAACAAATTATATATATACGTATATTATCATCCATAGACGAACTGTTTCGTTGTATCAAAACTGTTTCGTTGTATCAATGTGGCAAGACATGCGAGATGCTCGAAGCTAGAATCGAAACCCGGCTGGCGTAAAAATCAGCCAGTGATTCTTCTGCATAACCAAACGTAAGCTGAGGGAGTTTTACGGATATGTATCACTTTTGTTTTGTTTACATATATAGGTTTAACGGTTACCGAGAGCTCAATTCATTCGAAGAGCTTTGAATTACGCGAGAGGCAACAGTTAATTCTTTCACTGGAGAGCTCAATCCCCCGTTGAGTGAGCAGATATATTGTCATCAACAGATATACTGTTGTGTTCTATCATAACTCTTCAGTGTGGCTATACACGAGGGATGCTCAAAGCTGGGATCAAAACCTGGCTGACTTTTACGCCAGCCGGAGATTATATATGTGTGTGTGTGTGTGTGTGTGTGTGTGTGTGTGTGTGTGTGTGTGTGTGTGTGTGTGTGTGTGTGTGTGTGTGTGTGTGTGTTTATAATAAGATTTTATATACTTTTACTACATTTTAAGATATGAACAGTACAGAATATCTAAAACAAATATAAACATTTCTCATAAATTTATGGCCAGACAGCTTCAAAACTAACATCACACAAACAGATTCAAATTCATTTTGGTTGAAATAATGTTTAGTGCCTCGACTCTGTATGAATGGATAATTCCATTGTTATTGAATTTTTTTTTAATGTGATTAAATAGATATATTTCTATTTCTATTTTGACTGTTTTTGTTTATCTATTCTACTGTCATATTTGACTAAAATGTTATCAAAATTATATCTAAACATATACATTCAAAAGAATATTAGTATTTTATTGTCAGATGAACATTTAATACCTCTCCAATCAAATAACTCTTCATTATAATGATAACCTCAACCTATTCAATTTCTACAAAAAAATTATTTCCTTTGATACAAATCGTTGAAAATAACTTAGTTTTTTTTATCAAATTGCAGACTCAATGCGCAAAGAAGCAACTATATCATTATAATATACTTATAATTACAGTACAAAACATAGACTACCTTTTCAACCTATACATAATATCTAGCACTGATCACAAAAATATTTAAGTTTGAAATGGGGGGTAATTTCTTCCATAAAGCCCAGCTCAACTTGGTCTTGTTGTAAATGCAGAGAAAAATCATTGCATTAAAATTAAGTTTTCTTGTATATGTACAAGAAAACGTATATTTGGGTCCAGTGAATGTATATATAGTTCAAATATTCGAGATTTCGACCATCCTCATGGTCATTATTAAGATCGGGTGACAAAAAGTATAAATGCTAGTCGTTTTTTTTTTTTTGTTTTTAATTTAAAAATTCACTATTGTCATGTTTCCTCGGCGGACCACCACGGACTGAATGCAACACAAAATCATTTTTAACGGGGTAGAGCTGATTTAAATTCAGAGTTTTCCTTCTCCTAGACTGGTTGCCATGCGGTAGCAAGTCTTCCCTACTATTTACCCATAGCTGCGAAGAGAAGAGATGAATTCATGCCTTTCTGTTGTGGCGGAATCACCTACTAATGGACTCGACCACTCTCCATTATACCGGAAGACGCAGCAATACGAAGTCAGTCTAGATCCGGATCACTCCAGTCCGCCTTTGCTGAAGATCTTGGAATTTCACATGTATATAATTCATACCATCTGTCGTTAACTGCCCATACCGCACCCAACCCTGTAATTTTTGCCCCATTAGACTAGGATCACTCTCCTACCTAGGGCAGGCATGTTTTCGGTGTTTTCGGACACCGGAAAACAGTCGGCCTCCATTTCATCGACAGGGGGATGGGAGGGAAACCAACGGGAAACTTTTCCTTGGTTTTCGCATTTTTCATTTTATTGCATTTCGGGTTTTATTTCTCCCATTCCCATTATATAAAACTCATTGTAAATAAATCATAATTTGTAAACAAAATCATACATTACATCCGGGATTTTAAGTAGGTCTTGTCACAGAGCAAACGTGGTATTTTCGTGGCTGCAGCGTGGTTGGTGATGGATGACTGGTTATATATTGTACTGTTGAATGAGTCGGCGAATGTGGCAAGCTAGGTGCCCTTAGAACATATAGTAAATGCATGACCGCTCCCTTATCCTCCTCCACAAAACTTTAAGGCTTCATGCCTTCCATTATACTTAATGGAAATAAAGTCAGTCTAGATCCGAAAGCTAACCTCGCCCCGCGCGGTTATACGAACTAGCTTACCGTCCTATGTTCTTGTAACCATCCTTTGTTCTTGTAAATATATACCTATACTATAACCATAGTGTTCTGTTCTCTTTCTGACCCCTTCCCGGTCGGAGGCATTCGAATCCATAACACTAGCAGATCCAAAATATGGATTAACGCAGGAACCACAAGCCAAACCTTAACACGGACACTTTAAAAATTTGAAACTGCATAACCACGAAAAATTCACCATAACACCGACGGACGTGGATTCAAACATTACAGGGGTATCACGTCTCAACAAGCCCAGTTATTCTCGCCAACTAAGAACGAGCGTCAACTTTAATATCTGGGAACTAATTGCGAACCCAACGGGAAAACCAAGCATAGCCTTTGTTTTCTACAATAACTCTGAATGTTTTTTATTCTTCTAAAAAACCCACCAAGTGTCTAAAACACTGTCAAAAAAAAAGAAAGAATTTTTTTTTCTTCTCTCTCAGTTTGTCTACTACAAACAGTTAATATTCAGAACAATTTTGGGTCGTGAACAAGATTTTCTTATTTCAAAGAAAAGACCAGTGCCGCTTACCAAGTGTTATCCTCACGGGACTACAATTGAACAAATTGTAAGTACAACGTTTATTTGTTGTTTTGGATGGTGAAACGAATTATCGTTCCCCCACCCCTTAAAATCGTTCCAACATAAATATCGGGAAATGAATTACTGTTCCCCACCCCTGTTGTACTTTTCAAAAGGAAAAAATCGGCCAAACCGAAAATCTTTAAAAATCTGTCAAACCCACCACGGCTTAATCTTTAAAACTCAAAAAGAAAAACTTAGAGAAAAAAGAATCTCTACATTTCGTTTTATTGGAAGAAATAGAGAAAAAAAAACTGTGCATTTTTTATATTTAGACTAACCAAGCAAAATGGAAGAACTACGGCTATGACAAAGTTGGCAAAGCTATTAGATCGACAGCAACGAGCTGAGGATTACAGTTCGAACACCAAAAACAATTATCCGAGCGTCAATAGCGTACGGAGGAATTGCTGGCACAAATCTTAAAATACAATGCGCATACAGATAACGATACCGCCTTTTCTCAAGATTCAATATGGAACGCCATTGACAATTTTCACTACGAACAGGAAGAAGATAAGTCGTTCGCGGCATACTATAGGAGGTACGAAGACGTGTTTAGTATTGACTGCAAGAACTGGTCTGATCAAAAGAAGACTATTACGCAAGCTCGAGACAACTGAACATGATAAATTCGTGGAGTTCATTTTGCCACGGAAAACTTCGGAGCTATCGTTCGGCGAGTCGGTAAAACTCCTAACAGGATTGTTCAGCCCGAAAACCTCTCTCTTTCACAAGAGGTGGAAATGCTTGAACCTGACAAAAAATGACGAAGATGATTTTGCAACGTACGCAGCTGTAGTGAATAAACACTGAGACGAATTTAAATTATCGGAGTTAACGGCGGACAACTTCAAGTGCCTAGTGTTGGCACAGGGACTTTTACTTCTAACTAAGTTAGAAAGTGAACCAAGTCTAACTCTCCAAAAACTAACAGAAGATTGTCAAAAAATTGAAATTATCAAAAAAGACTCTAAAGATATCGAATCTGGCATTTCGCACATAAAAAGAGTAGTCAAACAAACCAAGACTCACAAAACAAATAAAATACAGGATAGAAAAAACTATCACACATAACCTCGCAAATCTGACGACAAATTCAAAAAAAGAAAAATTCCTAGTCCTTGCTACACATGCGGCGGCATGCATTGACCCATACTTAGCAAAAAATGCTTAGTATGTAAAAAAAATAGGACACAAAAGTTCCCATTGCAGGAACAAAAACCAAACTAAAAGCTGGGTGCGCCTAACAAAAACCGTAGATATCCAAGAAGAAAGCTTACGGAAATATGTAACAGTTAAAATGATATCAAATTCCAATTGGATTCAGGATCAGATCTAACAATTCAGAATTTCAACACTTGGAAGAAATTACAAAAGCCTACAACGTTAAGATCCCATAAAACTGCAAAGGCCGTTAATGGGACACAAATCAATTTTGAGAGAGAAGTGATAACCAATGTTACTTTGCAGGGTAAAACAAAGAAATCAAAAATGTACGTGTTCAAAAAACACCGAAAACCTATTCGGTTCAGACTGGATGCACGAATTCAATTCATGGGACTTGCCTATATCTACGTTCCACAGAAAGGCAGAATCGTGTTCATCGGCAACAAAAAATGTAATCTCTAAACTTAAAAAGGAATTCGCAGAAGTATTCGCTCCTGGCCTTTGGAAATGTACGAAAATGGCCGCAGAACTAAGATTAAAGCAAAACATGCAACCAGTTTTCATAAGAAAACGTAACGAGCTATTTGTGTCCCTAGACCAAATAAACCAGGAGTTGGATAGACTAGAAAATGTCGAGATCCCATCAAAAACAGAATTCAACCAGTGAGCTGCCCCTGTAGTCTATGTTAAAAAGAAATCAGAGGAAATCCGTGTTTGTACTGACTTCTCGTCTGGTTTGAATGCGGCCTTAGAGGACTTTCATTACCCACTACCCAGTCCCGAGGAAGTATTCACTAAACTGAACGGCGGCAGCTTTTTTTCGAAAATCGATTTAAGCGACGCTCACCTGCAAATCCCTGTCAACAATGACAGCGCTAATCTTCTTTGTATCAAAACCCATCGAGGTCTTTACAGGTACGAAAGACTTGCGTTTGGGGTCAAGGTCGCACCCGCTATTTTTCAGCAGGTCATGGATACCATGCTAGGTAGCCTTGACTTTGCCATCGCATATCTGGACGACATTATTATACCTAGCAGAAACATGGAACAACATACAGACCATATCTACCAAGTATTCAAACGATTACAAGACTAAGGTTTCAAATTCAAAGAAAATAAATGCGAATTCTTCCAATAAAGAATAAAATATTTAGGGCACATCATAAACAAAGACGGCAGACGCCCAGACCCAGACAGAGCTACTGCCATTAAGGATATGCCGGCACCGGAAAATACAACACAATTACAAAGTTTTTTAAGTCTCGCAAAAAATTACCAAAGCTTTATCCCTAAAATGCACGAGCTGTGGGCACCACTAAACCAGCTACTAAAAAAGGATAAACGTTGGGAGTTGACGACTGAATGCCAAGCAGCATTTGAGGAAATTTGAAAAATCTGAACCTCAAACTTTTTCCTCTCACACTTTAACCCGGAAGTAGACATAATAGTTGCTCGCGACGCTAGTCAGTACGGCATAGTCGCATGCCTACTACACATAATGCCCTATGGTTCGAAACAGCCAATCGTTTTCGCATCCAGAACACTGCTTCCGGCTGAAAAACACTATTCTCAGATAGAGAAAGAATGATTTAGCATTATCTATGCTGTTTCAAAATTTCACCGTTACCTATAAGGTAGGCATTTTACACTGCAAACAGATAAATATAGATAACCATTTTGGGGTAAAAAAAAAAAGGACTTCCTACATTCACTGCAAACCGGTTGTTAAGATGGGGAACTATTCTATTGAATTATGACTTCAAATTAGAATTTCTCTCCTCAAAACAAATCGCATACGTGGACGGTCTGTCGAGATTAATTCCTACCCAAAAGGAACTTCTCGATGACTCGGTAATCGCTGCGCTACGCATAGATAGCGAAATTAAAACAATGATCAGCAACACAATCCCCGAACTACTGGTAACTCTTCTAGAGATAAAAACAGAAGCCGTGAAGGACGAATTCATTAAAACTACAAGCAGAAATTATCACGTGGGGATGTCACTTCAGATATTTATTCTGTTTGCGACGACGTGCTTCTTAATAGTGAAAGAGTCCCTATCCCCAAAACTCTTCAAAAAAGAATATTAAAGTATTTCCACATGGGCCATCCAAGCACCAACAGGATGAAAAGCCTAATGCGAAGTTTCGTCTATTGGCCGTCTGTGGATCAAGGAATCACGAATATGGTTAAAACATGTAAAGGTTGTGCCTGCTAAGGCACCGCCCATTACTCCCAAACCCTGGTCTAAATCCGAACAACCGTGGTCCAGGATTCACATAGATTACGCTGGACCATTAGAGGATTTTTATCATTTAATAGTGGTAGACAGCTATTCTAAATGGCCTGAGGTCCTAAGATGTAGGAAACCTACCACAGCGACAACCATTAATTTCCTACATGAGTTGTTTGCCCGTTTTGGTGTTGTGGATTGTCTGGTTAGTGACAATGCCACCCAGTTCACTTCGTCAGGGTTCAAGGAGTTCTGCGAAACCTAACAAATTAAACACATCACGACACCACAGTACCACCCCAGAAGCAACGGACAAGCCGAACGCTTCGTGGACACGCTAAAAAGGGCATTAAAGAAAGCTTATAGCTCGCCTACGGAAAAATCCCTTCAACAATTTCTCCAGATCTACAGGATCACGGCAAACCCTAACATACCAGAAGCCCGATCCCCAGCAGAAGCCATGTTTGGTCAAAAAATTAGATCAGTGTTCGAAAAACTGCAACTAAAATAGACCTTACAAAACAGAACCTCTACTGTACCACTCAAACGATTCGACCTTGGTGACAAAGTCTACTGCCAACACTTCAGAAACAACGTTTCCTTTTGGGAACTGGGAACGATAACCCAAAGAATCGGTAATGTCACATACATTATCCAGGGCCCAAAATTCGATCATAAGGAAATGCACCACCGAGGACCTAGTGGATCTGCCGCAGGAGGAAGTAGAGGCAATTGACACCGTCTACGACACATTTGATATCGAACCTCCCCAAACCATGCCAAAACCACGACGCTCTGGTAGGAAAAGGAAATTTACGGACCCTCTTTTGGTCTGCCCAAAATAAAAGATATACTGATTTCATCTGTCGGAGATTGAGAGGGGGTGTTGTGGACTCGACCACTCTCCATAATATCGGAAGACGCAGCAATACGAAGTCAGTCTAGATCCGGAAGCTAACCTCGCCCCCGCGCTGTTATGCAAACTAGCTTACCGTCCTATGTTCTTGTAACTATCCTCTGTTCTTGTAAATATATACTTATACTATAATCGTGGTGTTACGTTCCCTTTCTGACCCTGTCCAGGGCCATAACACTTTCCCAGGGTCATTAGCGCAAAGTGAAATGCAAACAGCTTCGCCTAGAATTTGAATTCGGGTTGCTATGTTTATTTCCAACGAAGATAATCATTACTCCACGCACTTCCACAGAATGTTTTCTCATTATGATAATTTAAACCAGTAATTCTAAAATGGTGTACAACAACTTTGTAGTAGAGCAGTCGGTACTTAAGATTTAAAAGAAAATATCAGTCATACAAAATTCTCAAAATAAATAATCAGAAGTTCATGAAAATGGGAATTCAATAAACTATATCTTATATTGAATATTTAGATATTCAATGCAATCTTTCATCGTAACAAGGTGTGAAAAAGAATAAATGTAGTAATATTCATTGTATTGGAGAATCTCTCTCCGATATTAACTGAGAGACGAAAATGAAAAAAATGGAATAGATTCGTAAGTGGAACGTAGCAGCAGTACAGCTAGAATATGAAGAAAAAAGTTCAGAAGAAAATGAAAAAGCAAAAGGTTCTTACCAGAATGCTTTAATGGCATTGATCCCAATGAATATCAACCCTTCCGATGTATTGTGCTTTTTGCGAGAATATATTAGCTGACAGTTGTTATTTACTTAAGTTTGCCAAGTTTGGCACACAGGCATCAGGCTGCTTACATTTGGTAACCTGCTGTTCGTAATTGGTCACCCATCTTAAAAATTGGTCACCCATCTTAAAACTGAACCAGCCTGACGCTGATTAACTTCGATGATCTGAAATTATCCAATAGTTGCTTGAAACCAGTGCACCTTCAGCGATCAGAATTTTTATAAGGGAAAGCTTTCCAACTTTCGGAAAGTCGCTACAACATAAGCCAAAGTAGTTGAAGCTTTTTATGAAACATTCATTAAGCATAGCTTTGTCCTGCAAAATGTTAGTGTAGTGAGGCAACCGATGAGGAACAAAATTAGTGAGTCAGAGACAAATTTGTTAACTATCATGCAACAAAAACTAACTGTTGCACAGATGTAACTCTATTCCTCAAATACGAGGCATTTAGCGAGAATTGAACTCGCTTCAAATAGTAATTATTCAAGAGACTAATTTACTAGCCATTACACTAGTACGCCGCGGGGCGTCCTTGAATATTCTTATGCGGCGTTTTTGTTCGTAACAAAACGAAGACATTCAATGTAGCTGAAAACCTGTTACATCAGGCTGCTATTGCGTTGACCGATGCAAAGCTTGACAAAAACTGTCTGAATTAGAAATTCTGTACATGCGGTTGTACAGACGCAGCTGAATCCGTGAAAAGTTTTAAAAGAGCTGATGACAGGAATTCGAAATTAAAGCCTTGAAGTGCAAAGAACTCACTGAATCATAAACAGGGAAACACTAGTAAAATTAATCCTAAGATGTATGACACCTTGAAAAATAGCGTCATAGTAATAAACTTCATTAATGAAATGAGTGACATGTTCGTCGCCTTCATTAAAACATGGGAGCTGAACACACAACAGCTATTACTTACAGATGTGCTCTCATTCTCTCAATGAACATAGACAGCATCCCCTAGAATACATTAATTGTATCTCCTGCAAAGGAGTACGATCCTTCCCCCTCTAAGAAAACTAACTCTCTTGGGTAAGACACTAAACTGCATCTGGTGGTGGGGTTCTAGTCCTGGATGTCAGGAGAGTATGGAGTATCTCTTCATTGCCATCACTCCCAGGCCTACTCTGAACCGAGGTGGTAGTATCTGCTATGGTCCTATGTATGATTTGTTTGCAAATTATTTCTATTAGATAGGAATACTTGATATCATATAATCGTGTGCCAAACTTAAGAACCCCACAAAAATATAAATATAAACGTACGATGTACACAATTCCCGAACCTCATGTCTTAAGATAACTCCCGGTAGGTTGATATGCTGTTAAAACCAATTAATCAATCAATTATGGCAAAGGAGAACACCTAACAAGCTGCTGAAATTATTCTCTGAAGAAGACACCTTTCTGTCAGAACACCGATCTCCCCGTGCTATCTTATTTGGGGACACAAACTGACTGGCAAACTGACAGATATATTCGGTAAACTGAACTGTATGAAGACAGGGTAAGGACACCAGCCTTCTGAACCCTTTCATGGTTTCCTTAAGATATTAGAGCGGTGAGAAAGGGGCATATGCAGAGAGAGAGATTCCACCTGCTTTCCTCGGGTGGATGCTTTCATTTCCAGTTAGTATGTTGAGGTAGCTCCAGTGAAATCAATCACTAGGTGACATTAGACAACTCCGTTAGTGTCTTTAATTATTAACTACTTGACATGAAGGGGAAACCTGAGCAGCTGGATAAGGTGAGAAACCCAGTGCTCTTGTTTGAAAAAGTAAACAAACAAAATACAGTCATCAGGAAAATCTCTTGCATGTGACATCTGTGTGTGTGTGTGTGTGTGTGTGTGTGTGTGTGTGTGTGTGTGTGTGTGTGTGTGTGTGTGTGTGTGTGTGTGTGTGTGTGTGATGGAGGATCATTCTTAGCTGTAAAAGAAAGCTTTTGGAAAGTTATTACTTTTGGATCTACCTATTTATGTATGGTTCCTTTTTCTACAATGACTCGAATCAAACAAAGCAAAGAAATAGTAAAAATAGAAAGGTGTTCACAGTAAAATCCTCAACAAATCACAAGTTCATGCTTCTCCCTAAATTTTAAGTGCAACCTATGAGAAAGACTCTGATAAATGTAACAACAATTCCGTTCTTGCGTTAGTGCAAGATAAAACTTGATATGCGATGATTCTCAACATTTTAAATGCAGCATTGAAGTGGTTTTAGTTATCTTATTTTTAAGTGATTCGTTTTTGTTTTTTTACTTTCACCTTGTCAAAACAGATACTGATATTTAACATAATACTCTCTCTCTCTCTCTCTCTCTCTCTCTCTCTCTCTCTCTCTCTCTCTCTCTCACACACACACACACACACACACACCTGTCTCAACACGCACTCACATACATACACACATATACACACAAAAATATACAAAGAAACAGACAAATGAAAAAGTGATGACAAATAGGAATATTTCTTTTATGTCATTTATCTTTTTATTTATCTCAACTAGTTTCAAGCTTTTGTCATCGTCAGGAAAAAAATGAATTGGTAACGTAGTATATCCATTTGTTGAATGAAGATTATTTTGATGGGTATCAACAGAATATATATATATATATATATATATATATATATATATATATATATATATATATATATATATATATATATATATATATATATATAATTGCAGGAATTTCGACTATAGTAGTAACTTTAGGACGAGATTTAAATTAGTATTACATACTAAGAAAGTTTGGTATATCATGGAACAATACAGACATTTATCCGTGTAGAAATCTTCATCAATTTTTTGTTCTTCACCTTATTTGTAAGTGATAATTATCACTAAGTTCTACTATTATAATAGATTAAAACTTAAGTACCGTCTCTAATATTCTGTTATTGTTGAGAGGGGTGCTGAAAATCAAGTGTTCTTTTTTTCCTTTTATTTCCGTATCCAGAGAAACTGTCATTAGCTATCAATAGACCTGGAGTTATCTTCTTTGGAAAGATATTTTTTCATTTACCTAATTCGAAATTACTCAGAAACCGGTAATCCGATAGAAATAGAAACTGCTTTGAGAATATTAATGGTATAGCATTAACACAGATTGTACTACGATGTGGTATTTTTGCGTTTTACGGTAACAAATATCGACGTACAGAAATCAGTAGCAATCTCAGGGAAGCTTAAAATAGGTCGATTGCATCTTCTGCTGGGGAATAATACGCTCCCTCTATCCTGAGAAGAAGAATAATACGCCCCCTTAACCTTGAAAAGAGATCTCCGAAGTATGACACTAATCTGAGTCCGGTGTTGAGGCTTTGCAGAGTGTGAAATACCCCTTCATAATCACTACTCTCAGGTCCACTTTAACTCTGAATGATAGTAACTGTAAAGCTCCTATCTATTGTTTGAAAATTATTAATATCGGATGGGCATACTTGAAACTATTCAAATGTGCGCAAATGATTTGTATTAAACAGGAATACTGAATACCATATACTATAGACAAATTTTTAAGAGAGCAGTTTTTTTTAAAAAATGCTCCGAAAAATATTGTAATGATTACAATCAAATACTTAAAACTTAACCAAATTTTTGCATTAAATAACTCATAAAGAGTTGATATGCCGTTAAAAATAAAGCAAAATAAACCAGAAATCCGATCATTATTATGATTATTGATATTTATTTTTGCATTATTTTACGCCTGCGTTAGCAAGTGGTATTTTACTGGGGTCTGAGTGACAGCAAGTCTCCTCAGGTCTCCAGGACTCTTCTCTGTATTCTCGCCGCTCTTAAAAGGGCTGTGGTTTGGATGGTTTCGATTTTTTTTCCACTTCTTTTGAGTACCGTTCCAAGCGTACCAAATATAATTGGTTATACATGTCACCCCAACGTTTTACAGTTTTTTCAGTCCTCTGGCAAAATCCAAGTCCAAGTATCTGTCTATCTTTTCGCTTTCTTTTATTTTCACTTGGTGGTTCGCTGGAACGGTAAAATCCACAAGACAAGTTTTTTTTTCTTGTAATCAATACTAGGTTTAGTCTGGAATAGGTATTCATCTGTATCTCGAAATACCAAAGAGTTTTATACGTCTCACTCTCTAGGACAAATTCTGGTGTGTGCGTACACTATTTGGTAATATGGCCAAATTTTAATCTCTTACATAATTCCTAATGGACCACCTTCCCCATTTAGTTGTGCTTAGTCTTGTACTCCTTTTGTACTAGTTTGCTGCATTCGCTTATTTAGTGATTAACCGTTTCATCTTTGCTTCCACATAACCAATAGTTGCTATTCGGTTGTGTATTATAAAATTTTGCTTTAATATTGTTGTTCCTTATGGCGTTGTTTTGTGCTGTTATGAAAAGAGATTGAGTTTTTCCCCTGAGGTTTCCCTTTCTTAGCAATGTCAAGGTTTTCTTGTGTGCCCTCTCGCTTGTTTGTTGCTTGAAGTATCCATACAGTTGGTTTTCTTCGCATTTCTGCTTTCTCATTTTTGTTGTTTTTCTATTTGTTCTGATATTGCCATTGTTGTGACTGTCTGTTATAAGTCTACTTTCTTTGCTCCTTAAAAGCTGTTCTTCTCGAGATTTAGTGCTAATGCATCTCTGCAGTCCTCAATGCAGGCGAGTCCTTTTCCTCATTCTTTTCTTGAATCATATAGACAGTCTGTGTCATCTCTAAGGTCTTTCACTTGTGCATTGTCATCAATTTCCTTGATGTTTGGTCCATTTGCCTAAGTTTCTCCCTCGTCCATTTTTAAAAAAGTCCTGAGTATCTTATAAAGAAGATTGCCCAGGTGTTTATCCCTTTGATGAGATTTTTGCTACAGAGCTTGGTTTCGAGAAGTTTTCTAGTTCTTTTGAGATACTCTTGTTATTTTTTTCTTTCATCTTTGTTTGATGTCCGTTTACAGTATTCCCCAAAACTTGTAATTTTGCTTCCTTCCAAGCGTTCTGATGATTTGGTAGTTCTCTTTCTTCCGTTCTTTCTCTTTTTCTACTTTTCATTTTTAGTATGGCACATTTTTTAGTTCTGTCCCAATACCCTTTTTGTATATTCTTATTGTTTGTTTCAGGGTCTTCAGTCCTTTTTCATTTTAGGCAAATATCTTTAAGGAAAATCGTAACTTACCTGACAGATACGGGCAACAGGGTTGTCTGAGTCAGCTCAAAAGACCGTAACGTTATTGAAATCAACTTTCAAACTAGAAGCTATTTCGGCGATATACTACCTTTCGGCGATGGAGGGCAAGATGTTTAACGTCCGGCTGATTCTGGAGTTTAGTGGTGCAGCAACTGATATACCCATTGTCGAATGGGTCGAAAATGTGGAACTTGTGTGTGAGCTTTGCACTATGAAGAATGTTGAGCGCGCCCTGCGATTGAGATTGCGAGGTTGAGTCTTAGCCATTAACAGGCAACTTAGTGCGGAATAGAAAGCAGATGCATAACAGAACAAGCAGGGCCTCATAACCGCATATGCTACTGATGCATTTAATGCATATGACCAGTTCATCACTCGACAATTTCGCCCAGATGAGATGGTAGACGAGTTTTTTGCTGAGCTGCGACGACTGACCCGGTTAGTTGGGGGACCGTTGCCCGAATGTTGGTTAGCATTCGTTTCTGGACAACTGCAACATGTTAGACATCTATTATGTGCCTCATCCAGGATGGAAACGATGAGTACAGAACCACTATTTACCCAAACGAGAGTAGTCATGACTGACAACGAAGGCCCCGCAGAATTGGCCGCCCCCTCCGCCAGACGAACACCTTCAGAATCGAAGGTGCGCAATGACGGTAGAAAATTTGCCTGCAACAGGTGTGGTGGTCCCAACCACATGACGAAGGACTGCTTACAGAATTGCCAAGAGAGGCCGGATAGTCGGATGCGCTAGGTTCGTCGGGAGATACGTTGCTTCAGCTGCAGTGGCCTTGGACATATAGCATCGCAGTGCCAAGGAAACGCCAAAAGGGAGGAGGCATCAGCATTAGTCCCCTCCCCGATTGACTGAACACTAAGAAACTCCCCTCCATGAAAGCACATGTAGATGGGCAAGAATGCACAGCGTTGATCGATTCCGGGTGCTCACATACGTTGGTGAGTAAAGCCGTGTGTCGCTTTTGGAAGCGGAAATCAACAGGAGTCCTAACAGCAGACGGAAGGAGATTGAATTGCCGAGGATACGGCAGAATAAAAGTGGAGGTTGGCCAAGTTCCGGCTATCGACATTGAAGCATTAGTTGTAAATGAACAGCTGTTGGGTTTCGATCTACTGTTGGGGATCGATGCGATCAAGGAAATCGATGGTGTTTACCTAACGGAATCAGGCGAAGCACGTTTTGGAGGCCTGAACAGATGTGCTGCCATCTCTGTCGACGAGCCGGACTTTAGCATGACATATAATTGCACGAACAAAGAATGGACTGCATCATGGAAATGGGCAAACGATCGCTCTCCCAGCGAACTGAGTAATAGTGTGCAGGAATACGCGGTGCCTTGTCATGCCAGGGATGCCTATGAGAACGAGATCCTGCAGCGGCAGCAGAATGGATGGTTGTTGCCATATTCAGAAGAAGAACTTGGCCCACCCAAGGGTCTAATTCCCTTAATGGCGGTCGTGCAGGAGCGGAAGCTGAAGGTGCGTCCGGTGCTTGACTACCGGGAATTGAACGGTTTTGTGGATGCTTTCACTGCGAATGCAGAAGTGTGCGCGCAGAATCTAAGAGAGTGGCGGCGACAAGGAGTCAATATGTCGCTTCTAGATCTGCGAAATGCATATCTTCAAATTCACGTCGACTAGGCGCTATGGCTGTTTCAAACTGTCATTTTTAGGAGTCAGCGCTTCTGTCTTACGCGGTTGGGATTTGGGCTGAGTGTGGCGCCACTTATTATGAAGTCTGTTATAGATGCTATCGTATCTCAAGACCAAACCATCAAAAGTGCCACATCAGCCTATATTCATGACATTTTAACAAATGAAACCCTAGTTCCGGCGTCGCGCGTTCAACAACCTTTTTTGGACTATGGTTTGGTTTCTAAGGATCCGGTGCGACTGAGAGACGGGGCCAGAGTTCTTGGCTTGCAAGTCTTGGAAATGGATGGCACTCTGATGGAAACGAGGAGGTCAAATTCCGGAAATCCCTGATGGATTAACCCGTCGGCGCGTATTTTCTCTCTGCGGGAAACTTGTTGGTCACTTCCCCATATATGGATGGCTCAGGGTGGCAGTTGGATTTATCAAGCACCTGGCAACCTCAGTAACAAAGGGCTGGGATGATAGAATCAGAAACGCTTCTCTCTGTTACATATTGGTAGAGACTTTGAACAGAGTACGAGAAGCAGATCCCGTTGGGGGAAACTGGTATAAGGACGGTAAAGAAATAACAGTCTGGGTGGATGCAAGTTGCGTAGCTACAGGAGTGGCATTGGAAACGAATAGGACGGTCATTGAGGATGCGTGTTGGCTACGTCCAACAAACGATCAATCTAGCTGAACTCGACGCGGCCCTCAAAGGAGTCACTTTGGCTCTTCAGTGGGAGGCGACAGTGTTACACTTGGTCACTGATTTGGCGTGCGTGCACTGGTGTATTTCCGACACTTTAACTGGAAAAGCACGTGTGAGTGAACACGAGGGCAGCTGGCGAGATGCTAGTCAGGCGACGGTTAGGAACCTTGCGATCGCTGGCGAAAGAATATGGACTGACCATCGACGTGAAACTCGTGAAGTCTTGTCAGAACCTCTCAGATAGTCTCACCAGAGTGCCGCACAGGTGGATGGATCTGCTCAAGGAAGGAAAAGAGCCGGTGCTCGAGAGTTGCGCAATAGTGGGAAGACGACTGGACGAGGACCAGGTGGCTGACATCAATCATCAAAGTGGACACCCGGGTGCGAAGCAGACTTTATACTTCGCCAGGTTGGTTGACCCGCAAGTGTCCAAAGAAACTGCTAAATCTGTTGTGAAAGCCTGTAAAACCTGTCGATCGATAGATCCGGCACCTGTTCGCTGGAAGGAAGGAAAACTCGGCGCGAAGGACAATTGGAGCTGATTAGCGATGGACATAACCCACCACAATGGTGAGAATTTTCTAATTGATGTCTGAATAATAGGTGTTGAAGATAGCTCGCTCCCCGAACCAGAGGTGACTAGAGGGAAGTATGAAAAAGGAGACGTGCTTTGGGTTAAAAATCCACGCGGCAAGTGCACAACAAAATATAGCACTGGTCGCGTTACTGAAGTGATCAGCCCGCAGTCTGTAAAAATTGATGGGGTGCCTCGTCACGTTAAAGACCTCCGACCAGTAATACGGACGCAATTATCATAGAGTGACGAAAGCGATTTTGAGGATAGTGAGCGTTTAATCTATCTGAATTCAAATCTGCATGAATGTGATTCCGATGCCAGTAGCCTCCCAACTGATGAAGTGTCTATTGAAACTCGAACCGCAGACGAGAGTACGGATGAGGGTGAAGAAGTACCCGACAAAGACGAATGCTACCCTCCTGCCCTGTTTGTGATCATGAGATAAGTGGGAGTGTAGGGAAAATTGTAACTTACCAAACCAGCGTGTGGGCATGTTTTGTAGGGTTCAGTCGCTTAACAAAAAAAGCTAAAATGGCGATACACAGTCGATTTTATATTTGATTATCTCGCGTAAGTAACGCAGACTCTCGCCATTCCAATGCAAATGAGACTATGCCAGGTGTATAAAAGGAGCTGTGGAGGGAACGGGCGGGGGAGTTCGAAGAAGGCGTGTTGCGTAGGCAGACACGTGCAACACGATTGTCTGAGTCAGCTCAAAAGTCCGTAACGTTATTGAAATCAACTTTCAAACTAGACATCCATATCAATATAAGATGATTAATCTTTTGCTGTGATTTTGTAAATTTGTACCCGTCAAGTACTTTCTTGGTATGTGGCATCTATCATTATCATCATTTGCGATACCGTCTATGCCAGAGAAGAGGACAAGTTTTGGGTTGCAGCTTGTTAGAATAACAGTAAAATGATTCTTTAGTACTTATTGTATCCTGAAATATTTGTTTCAATCAGTCTTGTCTAACGAGGTGAGTTACAGGTAGACAACCGGATGATTGGGGACAAACTCGCGACTCCAGATGTGCACGTGTAATCTGTGCGTTTGTTTGTCCGTGAGAAGAACGCGCGGGATGATGTAACAGAAGAAAACAATGGGAGCCACAAGAAAAAGTCACTGACAAGACAGCGAAGAAGCAACTTCATATTCTGCACCCACTTAAAAGTTCGAACTAAGACCACGTTTCAAGATATCCTTTTCGAGGTTGATCATAGAAAGAAGATACCCAACAAGTATAACAATTTAATATTAAATACACTGTCATTGGGTCATACATCTCTTCCAGGTCTCATAAAAAAAATAAAAGTTAGATAAACACTTTTTAACAGAATTTTCGTCATCTATTTCCTACTCTCCACAAAGGCAAATCACCGTCGATGTTTTTCTTCGCTGATGAGGGTTACAAAATACAAATTTGGTGAAGCTACTTGATATATAGATCTGAAAAGTCCAGGAATTTTTGTAAAAAAGCATTGTTTGCTGACTAAATCTTTAAAAATAGAATCCGGAAAAATCTTTCAGTATTATTTAAGACCATGATACATTGTAAAGAGCTTCTTCAGACAATAATTTATTTTCAGAATTTTAGTTATTGTTGTCATTCGGAGGCGCATCAAGTGTAACAATTATTATCGTTGGAAATGGACTTGCCAACCCGAGTCCAAATCCTGAACAAGGCTATTTGCATTTCACTTATCTTTGGTAAAGGTATGAGCCCAATTATTCTTTCTTCATCTATGAATAAATATCAGGGCAAACTAGGCTGTTTAGCTTTGGAATCGAAACCGGTCTAGGAGATAGAAAACCATTTGTGGACCTGGAGAGGGGTGGGTTCCACTAATTTATTCTTACTTAAGACACAGTGCATGAGTAACGCCTCCATGACCAAACTAGTTTATGGGACCAGTGAATGAGTACCAGTCATTCCTATAGTCACACATAATTTTTTAAATCAAGATGAAAGGAAAAATATAGCTCACAAACTAGATAGTTCTGAATTTTCCAAATGTATTGCCTGTTTTTCTTACAAATATTGCATTGATTATAGCATAGATTATTAATTCCAACATATATCTATATATGTGTGCAAAATCTCTTAAGAATCAACACTCGGAATTGTCATTTTGACTCACTTTTGGAAATCGAATCTCATTTCGTCATTATTTACTAAGTCTTCTTTAGTCTGGCAATAGATTGCTGTTATTAAGAGATCACCTGAATGAGTGCTAAGCAAGCTCATCGTTGATGACTTGATCAAACCAATGTTTTCGGCGTGA
>OY757916.1:48750049-48812549 GCA_963585895.1 Sepioteuthis lessoniana
AGATAAAGAAACATGGCCCCAACAAGGAAACTGCCAACAAAGAAAACGTTGTGTACTGGGCCACCGTAAAAACCATCAACTCAGTCAAACAATACATTGGTGCAACGGAGGGTACCATAAAACAAGGAATATATATCTACAATCTTTCCTTCTCCAACAGAAACTATTCCACAAACCATTCTTTATCAACATACTTCTGGCACCCAAAGGACATAAACATCTCACCTACCATCACAAGGGAAATACTAAAACTAACACCTACCTACAACAAGACATCAAAAATGCCTTCTTTGTCTTTACGAGAAATTAGCATTCATTACCCACCCATCACAAAACACCCTCCAAAACAAAAAATCAGAAATTCCATCCAAATGTCGACCGTCATGCGAACAAACACCTACACTCACATTTCGACCCATACAAATAACCCACCAGCTATGTCTATACCACCTCCCTTGCTAAAAATCCTCCATACCGCTCCACAAATAACACCACAACACACCTGAAGTACGGTAAGTGCCAATTTCCTCCATTAAACAACACACCCGACGTACCATAAGTACCATTTTCTTCCATCAAACTTTAATCCATCTCCAACCACCCTTATCACTTGTTGACATAATTTTAGCTATGTTTTCATGAATGTTAGAAATATGACTTCACACAGTGTATTTACTATATCTCTTACGCATATACCACCATAGATTATAATAACGTATCATCAATATATCATGACTACAACATAGCTAATACAAACTTTTTGTAACCTAACACTAAACATAACCCATGTGTTTGCATATTAAGTTTAAGAAATCCCAACCGATATTTGATGCTACGCATTTGTTATAAGGTACTTACCTGAATAAAATTATATTTATATTTCTGTGTTTTGGTTTGCTTTTTGAAGGTGTGTATTCTGTTTGTTTGTAACCGCTATTTTTTTAGCGCGTTCTTTATTTTTGTGTTTATTTTTGTAGAAAATGTCAATGTTGGAAGAATTATCGGATTATCGAATTATAGAATTATCAATTCGCTGCAGACTATCCGATAACTCTTCCAACATTGACAAAAAATATTAACATGACATAGCTAATACAAACACGTATTGCAACGTCTTAATACATTATATTCCTTTATAAAATAAACTTGTCAATTGCTTCAAAGTGGTTAAAAAGAAGCATGAACCATAGTATCTACTCTATGTTTAAAATCATAGATTACAATCTAAAAATAAAATATTATCTTATTGCAATCTAACATAAAACAACATAAAATACTTCTATTGCATAAGTGAAGCAAAGTTGGCGACCTTAATCGAGGGCGACCCGAAAGCTCCCTTTTCAATAGATACTACACTGAGGTGTAGGGGAGGGGGCTACTCCATTCCCAGGATTGTTCCACTTTACCCTTGATCCTCACCCATTTTGAGTCTTTGGAATAATTCGACCAGGGATTGAACACCGGTCACTCAGCCCATTGGCGAACGCTCTACTCATTGCGCCAATGAAGATCTATCACATTTTTTCGTCTATTATGCTTACAAATCAAAATTTATTTTCTTCGTATTGCAATGATGATGATAATTCGTTCCTTAGTTAAAATCATCGCTACACTCACACACACGAATACACAAAAAATGTTATTCGGTCATAATCTGTCTTGTGAGAACCTCCGCGAGACGCATGTATCATCATACACACACACACACACACACACACTAACAATCTCCAATACAAATTTTACACGCACATACACACGCACAGAAAAAAAAGAAAAAAAGTCATACAAATCTCAACGTAAATATTCGCCTGACTGTATCTTTCGATTTTTTCGATTTCTCAAATACCTTACTTCCCTGCCTAATGATTGTCGTCATAAGGCGGCATGAAACCCTGGATTGCAGATAAATATCCATGCTATTACATAAATATATATAAAAACTAATATATGTTTATTTATTTATATATATATATATATATATATATATAAAGAGAGAGAGAGAGTAAAATGTACTAAATCAATATCATCATTGATTACCAGGCCAAAAACAGTTTTATGTGAAGAGGTCTTGCATTAAAAATCAGCATTTCAAATACTAACTCTAACCCAGTGAAAAACAGAGATTAATAGGAAATTTCTTACTATCTCAACCCAATCAAAACTATATATAAAATTGTGTGTCTGTGTGGGTGGGTATTAAAAACAAAAAGTTAAATAAAACAAGATAAAATTAATTCTATTGTTACTTTTCTTATTCCTCTCTCTCTCTCTCTCTCTCTCTCTCTCTCTCTCTCTCTCTCTCTCTCTCTCTCTCTCTCTCTCTTATAAAATGTTTCTTTAGTTTCTTTCTTCAGACTGAGTTTGATTAGTTTTATTGTTGTAGTTTTGCTTCTTTTATTATTTCTGGATTTATTTGTTTGCTCATTTATTTATGTATTTTATATAAGTTCCTTTTGATATGGTCGATTTTCTTCTTTATTATTGAATAGTTCTTGCTTTGTTCCCTTTTTTTATTAACTTGCTTTGCTGAAAAAACTCATCTTCGATATATTTCGTCAATCTTAAAAACTAAAGCAGAAACAAACGGGAAGAAAACAAAAGACAATACTGCCAATAACAATAAATAAATAAATAATATCAACAGAAGAGTAAAGGTGAGGAATGGATGGTGGGAGTTGCAACGGGGTTAAAGGCAGTGGTGGGTTGTTGACGTTTGCAGTCAGGGTGAACCCTGTTAGCTCCTCCCATCGTCTTTACAAAGTGTAGCAACAACGCACAAGTAGGCGTAGATGTCTCTAGGCAAAAATAGAAAAAAATTTTTTTAAAGAAACGAAAAATAAATTAATAAATTGAGCAGAATTAAAAAAGAAAAAAACAAAACATAGAGAAAATAGAGTTTAAAACAGTCGAGAATGTGATCAACGCCCACGCAAGCCAAGCAAGAAGGAAGAGAAAAGTCGCCTTGTATATTCAACTGCCCCACTAGTCAGAGATAACAAGCACCGCCTAATATTAGAGGGTCAAAACTTGAAACAACATGACAGACATGTAAAAAGCAAAGACAACACATACGCACACAATATGACACACACACACACACACATTATACAAACTTTTAAAAAAGCGAAGGTAGGTTTTAAGAATCACTCGTTCTGGTTCTCTTTCTCTAACTCATTCAATTTAGACCTCCCACAGAGCTATCAGAATATCGGCAACACTAGTCGCGCATGTCATCTACCGTAAGATCTTACCGACATAGCCAGAGGGGTTACTTTCTTAATGCAGATTCGAGCTTGGTTACAGATAAGAATTGACGTTTGTTTTAATAAATTCTTGAGCGACTTTACAACCCATTTCGGTAATGACATGATGTTCAAAATCACATTAATTTATTCAAACGGGTTAGTATCCTTAAAAGATTAAAAATCCAAAAGGCCAGCAGACATTTTTTGATATTTAGTAAGCTTACAATTTTTTGATATTTAGTAAGCCTACAATCTTCATTTCTCATGTCCTGAGAGGACATGAGAAATGAAGATTGTTTTGTGTCAATTTTCAAAGTGGCTGAGACTCTTGCGTATTCGCCACCAACTGTAAATCTCCTCAACTGTCCATCACCTGTCTCATTATTGTCGTGCATATACAATATTCACATGACTTTTCTTTGATTTTCCGATTATTATTATTAGTAGTAGTAGTAGTAATTGTAGGTATACATATTCACATCAAGTGCGCGGTTATCACCAGGGATCAGGTAAAATATGACTTCTTAAATCTTCCGTGCCTTCCCCAATCTTCTTCCCAGCTGCCGTTGTTTGGACATTGAACTTTGCGCAGATCTCCAATGATAATAATTATTACTTACTCATTAGAGTTTTTCACATCAGCATTAGCTGATGGTCTTTCACGGGAGTTTTAGTGACAGCAAGTCTCCTCAAGTCTCCAGGACTCTTCTCAGTATTCAAGCCGTTCTCAATAATGTAGTAGTTTGAATGGTCTCCACTCGTCCGCCAATTTCCAAGTCCTCCATTTCCTTTAGTAATCCTTCAGTTACTGTTCCAAACGCTCCAATTACAATTGGTATAACTGTTACCTGCATGTTCCACAGGTTTTTCAATTCCCTAGCAAGGTCGAGGTACTTATCCTTCTTTACACAATTCTTTCAGTTTTATTCTGTGGTCAGCTGGGACAGCAAAGTCGACAATTTTACAAATTTTCTCTTTTTTTTTCTTTTTTTCTTTTTTTTTTTTTTTGTTGTTGATTAATATAAGGTCTGGTCTTCTGGCCGAGATTAGGTGATCCGTGTGTATGTCAAAGTCCCATAGAAGTTTATATGTGTTATTTTCTATGACAGGTGCTGGGTTGTGTATATACTATTTGTACTTATGGTCAAATTTCAATTTCTTGCACATCTCCCAGTGGATCACCTTGCCTACCCAATCATGCCTAGTCTTATATTCCTTCTGCGCTAATTTGCAGCTTTCGCTTATTATGTGATTGATGGTTTCATCTCTGTCAATGCATAGCCTACATTTGCTATTTTGTAGCGGCTTATCTATTCTCGCTTTGATATGATTGGTTCTTACTGCGTTGTGTTATGCCGCTATTAGGAGAGATTACGTTTCTCTATTATTATTATTTACTCCTTTAGAGATTTTCACATCAGTTTTAGCTGATGGTTTTTCACTGGAGTTTGAGTGTCATCAAGTCTCCTCAAGTCTCCAGGACTCGTCTCAGGATTCTGGCCGTTCTCAGCAATGCTGTCATTTGGATTGCCTCTAACCGTCCACCAACTTCCAAGTCCTCCAGGCCTTTTTAATAATCCTTTAGTTATTGTGCCAAAAGCACCAAAGTACTTATCCTTCTTTTCACATTCCTTCAGATTTATTCTGTAGTCCGCCGGGACAGCAAAGTCGACAATTTTGCAAGTTCTCTTTTTTTTTTGTTGATAATTATTAAAAGGTCTAGTCTTCTGGCCGGGATTAGGACATCTGTTTGTATGTTAAAGTCCCATAGGAATTTATGTGTGTCATTTGCAAGGACAGGTGCCGGGTTGTGCATATGTACCATTTGTTAGTATGGTCAAATTTCAATTTCTTGTACATTTCCCAGTGGATCACCTTGCCCACCCAGTCGTGTCTCGTCTTATACTCCTAATTTGGTGCATTCGCTTATTATGTGATTGATCATTTCGTCTCTGTCACCGCATAGCCTACATTTACTGTTTTGTTGCGTCTTATCTATTCTCGCTTTGATATGATTGGTCCTTATGGCGTTGTCCAGTGCTGCTATTAGGAGAGATTCCGTTTCTCTCTTAAGGTTTCCTTTTCTTAGCCAGGTCCGGGTTTTCTGGTGTGAGATGTTGTTTATTAGTCGTTTAAAGCGGCCATAGAGTTGTTTTTTCTCCCACTTTTGTTTCCTAGTTGTAATCATTCTATCGTCTATCGTGTTGTCCGTATCGTTTCTGATGGCTGTAATTAGTCCTCGTTCGTGTTTTTCTATGTAGTCTTCGAGCCGTTGTATCGATGCGTCAACGCTGTCTTCGACGCTGGCAAGTGACTTCCTCTCTCTTTTCTAGATACATATAGTCTGTCAACGTCGTCACTGGGATTTTATGCTTTATGCATGGTCATTAGTTTTCTTGTTCTTTGATCCATTTCTTTAAGTTCATCTCTGGTCCACTGAATGAAGGGTCCTGAATATCTAACGCGGGGCACGGCCCAAGTAATTATTCCTTTGATAAGGTTTCTGCTGGAGAGTTTTGTCTCGAGTAGTTTTCTAGTTCTCCTGAGATATTCTTTTTGAATCTTGTCTTTCATTTCCACTTGTTTGATGGTGTCAGCTTCCAAGATACCTAAGTATTTGTAGGTAACATTTTCTCCGAGCGTTCTAATTTTGTTGTGGTTTGGTAGTTCCATTCCGTCAGTTATATGTCTTTTGCCACTTTTCATGACGAGCATGGCGCATTTTTCTATGTCAAATTCCATTCCAATGTCCTGACTGTATATTCTAACGGCGCGTATGAGATTTACCAGTTCTTTTTCATTTTTTTTGCAAATAGTTTAATGTCATCCATGTACATTAGGTGATTGATCTTCTCTTGCGATCTGCTAAGTTTGTATCCGGCTGTGGTTGAGTGGCATCATGGCTATTATGAATAGTAAGGGTGATAGTGCGTCTGCTTGTAAAATCCCTTTTTGGATCTTTGTTTCAGCTAAGCTTCTTCCTCCTGCAGTCAGCTCCACTCTCCAGGTTTGCATGGTGTTTTTGATGAATTTTATGACTTCATGTGATATTTTGTACATTTTGAGACAGTGTATTATCTAGCTTTGAGGAACCATATCATATGACTTTTTGTAGTCAATCTAGGCTATAGCTAGATTTTAGGATGTGTTGATCTATGTTGTGATTCGGCTGTGCCTCTGGATCCTTTGCAGCATCCTTTCTGTTCGTCAGGGAACAATCCACGGCTTGTTAGCAAGTAGTAAATCTTTTCCCTTATTTGTGCTGTTAGTATTTTCCACATCATTGGTAGGCAGGTTATGGGTCTGTAATTGTTTGGAGCAGTTCCTTTGCTTGGGTCCTTTTGGATTAACATAGTCTTTCCTTTGGTCATCCAGTCAGGTACTTGCGTGCCTTGTAGGCATCTGTTCATTTCTAGTGCTAGTCTGCCGTGAATGGAAGTGAATTTCTTAAACCAGAAGCCATGTATTCCATCATGGCCTGGCGTTTTCCAGTTTGATATTCTTTTTAGTGTTGTTTTGAGTAAGTCAATGTGTATTTCCGTTTTGGGGCCTTCTTCAAGTCCCTCTAGTTCTCTTGTAATATTGTTTATCCATTCAGCATTGTCGCTATGTTTGTTTGTTTTTTTTGTTTTTTTTTTGGTTACCATATTTTCGTCCAAAATCGTTCGGTTTCTTTAGCATTGGGTTGTTGGTATATTTTCGTGTCACTCCCTCCAAATTGTTGATAGAATTTTCTTTCGTTGTTTTTGGAAAGTCCTGTTTTGTCTGTATTGTTTCACCCTTTGTCGATATCTCTTTAATCTTCCTTCTTTCGCCAGCACTTTCTGGTTTATTTCCTCAAGTTGTACAGTTATTTTTTCTTGTGTTGCCTTTTCCTTTTATTCCCCGCTTATTTCAGCGCATCTCTTTTTTATCATTCTGGCATGTTTTCGTAGTTTTTTTTATTTGCGTTTCCAGTCGAATTTCCCATCCCGGTTTTGACTGTTTCTTCATGCTTTTTGAGGGGATCCCAATTTTCTTACTTACATAGATTAGTTCATTTAACTCGGTTATATTGTTCGTCAGTATGTAAGGTAGTATATGATTTATTTTATTCGTTTCTATCTTAGGAGTTTTCCATCCTATGTTTCTTAATGATTGTAGAATAGTCTTTTCACTACACATGATTCTCTTTACATTTTCTAGATTTATCTTTTGTTTTTGTGATAGTGTTTCTTCCTAGTTGCTTGGTAGTGTATCGTTTGGGAGTGTGGTGTTTTCATTTACCGAAGTTTGCAGTTCTTTTTCGTTGGATTGTTTTTGTTTGACACCACTTGATGTGTCTGGTACTGTATTATAGTTTTGTTTGAGTATTTTTGAAGAATTTCTAGTAATTTAAAATCAGAAAACCAATCTTTCTTAGTTATTGTTGTTACTTGCTCGGCTAGCCTTTGGCTAGTTGTCTGAAATTTCACACATTCTTGCCAGATCTCTCTCATTCTTTTCCTGTGTCCTCTTTGTGAAGGGTTGCTCCTAAAATAGCATTGTAGTGCAAGTTGATTATCTTCTCTTGTCCATGTTTTGCGTTTAGGTCTCTGATCGTTGTGGTTTGTTACGTCGTCGTTTATGTACCTGGAAAAAGGGCAGCCAACATTCGTAGGATGATGACCTGGTCTCCCATGTTGACTATCTGGAGAGAACCTGCCGATCATGACACCCAGGCCTGTTGCCTGGGTCCCACGTTGTGTAATATTGTGATTGGACATTTTGATCATGGGTGGTATATTGTGGCTATATCAGACCTAGGCGTTGTTTATTATCTGCGCGCCTGACACAGAGGTAACCAAGAACAGCTATGATGGCTGTACATGAACAACGGGTCACAAAAAAAAAGGCCTCTTCTTTTCCGTTATGACTAATATATTGTAAGAGAATTTTCTTTTTCTTCTCTTCCCGTTCTATTTTAGTTCCTATCTTACTTTTGTTTGTTTGTTGGTTTGTTCGTTTGTTTTCCCCCAGTCTTCTGAAAATTGGCACTATCACGTGTTATAGTTTTACATTTTAACTAAAAATTGAATTTCGCGGTTCAACAGTGAAGCTTTTCTTTTAAGATTTACAGTCGACCTTTTAGTAAATTGTTCTTTCATTAAAGACACATAATAGTATACACCAAAGATTTTTACTATGGCAAATTGAATAAAAATCAAATTTGCATTTTTACATGAAAATTTTAGCAGAACAATGTAACTAACCTTTTCGACATACTTTTGAAATGGACGACCTTTTCTTCCATAGATTCTTTTAACAAATGGTCACTTACTCCTCGCGATTTTTTCACACCAGCGTTAGCTGATGGTCTTTCACTGGAACCTGTGTGACAACAAGTCTTCTCAGATCTCTAGAATTCTTCTCAGTATTCTGGCCGACCTCAACAATACTGTGGTTTGGATGGTCTCTGCTCGTTCTTCGATTTCCAACTCTTCGAACCCTCTTACTAACCTTTTGGGAATCCTTCCAAGTGCACCATTTGCAACTGGTATCACCGTCCCATTCATGTTCCATAGCTTTTTAATTCTCTGGCAAGATCTAAGTATTTGTCTTTTTTTCGTTTTCACTCATCACATTTCACAATCAATTTTACTTTGTGATCAGCCGGGACGGCAAAGTCCGCTATTCGGAAGGTTTTCTCTTTTTGTTGTTGTTGTTGTTGTTGTTGTTATAGTTGTTAATTATAAATAGGTCTGGTCTTCTCGCCGGGATTAGGTGATCCGTTTGTATCTCAAAATCCCAGAGAATTTTGTGCGTCTCATCCTCCTGGACAGATTCCAGTTTTTGCATATACCACGGGCAGAATGGTAAAATCTAAATTTCTTGCACAATTTCCAGTGAATTACCATCCCCAACCATGAATGTATAGTCTTGTACTCTCCGTGTGCTGGTTTGCTGCATTCTCTTATTTTGTGATTAATCGTTTCGTCTCCATCATCACATAAACTACCTTTGCAATTCTATGGCGTCTTATCTATTTTCACTTGAATATAGTGGGTCTGTATGGTGTTGTTTTGAGCTGCTATGTAAATAGATTCAGTTTCTTAAGGTTTCCTTTTCGTAGCTATGTCCCAGTCTTTCGAGTAAGATTTCACTTGTTTGTCGCTTGAAATATTCATAGAGTTGTTTTTCTTCCAATTTTTGTTTTCTAGTTGTTGTTTTGTCTATCGTTATCCTTTCCCGGTTGTTTCAGATCGCTTTAATAAGTCTTTCTCTGCTCTTTTCTCTGTGGTCCTTGTATCAATGCTTTGGCGCTATCTTCAATGGTGGTGAATCCTCTTCTTCCTTCTTTTCTGGACACGTATAGTCTATGTCATCTCTCGAATGTAAGGCATTATGCATTGTTTACTCGCCCATTTTAAGGATGGTCCCGAGTATTTTAAAAGGGGAACAGCCCAGGTGTTTATCCCTTGGATGAGATTCCTGCTGCAGAGCTTGGTTTCAAGATGTTTTCTTGTTCATCAGAGATACTCTTTTTTATTTTTCTTTCATCTTCACTTGTTTGATGGTGTCCGCTTCCAATATTCCCATATACTTGTTGGTTTCCTTTTCTCCGTGCATTCGGATTCTTTGATTTGGCAGTTCTATTTCTTCCGTTATCTGTCTTTGCCCACGTTTTTTTTTATAAGGATTGCACATTTATTTATGCCAAATTCCATTCCAATATCCAGACTTTATATCCTTTTTGTCTGTATTAGAGTATCCACTACTTTTTTTCATTTTTTGCAAAGAGTTTGAGGTCGTCCAAGTACATTAGGTGGTCAATCTTTTCTTGCGATTTAGTAAATTTGTTGCCCACCCCCTGTGCATTTTCTCAGAATGTAAGTGAATGGCATCATCGCAATTACAAATAGTAATGGTGAAAGTACATCTTCCAGGAAGATACATCCCTGGATTTCTACTTCAGTTAAAGTTTTTCCTCCAGCGATCAATTCCACTTTCCATTTTTTCATGGCTTCTGTAATGAGTTTTATAACTTTGTCGGATATCTTGCACATTTTAAATCAGTTTATTATTCAGCTATGCGGGATCATATTGTAGGCCTTTTTAAAGTCAATCTAAGCCATGGCTACATTTTTCCATCTCGTTTTGCTCTCCTTAAGGAAGTGTCGATCAAGGTACTGTAGTTCTATTTTTCTTTTACCCTAAATAGTCCGCGGCTTACTTGCGCGTAATAGATCTCCTTCCTAAACTATACTGTCAGTATTTTCCACATCACAGGATGAAACGTCAGTGGTCTATAGTTACTGGGGGTGGTTCCTTTTTGGTGGCCTTTTTGGATCCTGATGGTCTTTCCTTTAGTCATCTAATCGGGTATACTCGCTTCTTCTAAGCATCTACTCATTTCAAGAACCAGTCTTTCGTAGATGAAAGTTCATTTTTAAACCAGAATCCATGTATGCCGTCATGGCTAAGTATTTTTCAATTTCGTACTTTTTTTTTAGCATTGCTCTGAGCTATTTCAAGTGTATTATTGCCTGAGGACCTTCTTTCAGTCCTTCTAATTTTTTTCCATATCAGTTATCCATTCAGCCTTTCTGTTATGTTCTTTTTGTTCCCATATTTTACTTCAGAATTGTTTTCCTTCAATTGCATCCGGTTGTTGGTTTGTCCTCGTGCATTCTCCTCCTAGCTTTTGGTAGAATTTTCCTTTGTTATTTTGGAATGTTTTTTTATTGTGTTGCTTGACCCTGTCTTGGTATCTTTTAAGTCTCCCTTCATTCACCAATATCTTTTGATTTATCACTTCAAGTTGTATTATTAGATTTGTCGGCTGTTTTGTTTTTGCCTTTTCATCTCAACATATTCCCGTGTTTTTTTTTTTCTTCCTTAGCATCGATGCTTACTGTCGTAATTTCTTTACCTGTCCTTCAAGTCTAAAATCCCATCCAGATTTTTACTTTCTGTTCGTGTTCATTAGAGGCACACCGATTTTATCACAGACTAATTTCGCTTCTGCGTCGATCAGCTTGTTTAATTCAGTGATGCTGCTCGTTAAGATATTTATTAATAATTTGTTTGTCTTTTCAGTTTCTACACTGAGTTTTTTCCAGTTTTGATTCCTTAGAGATGGTAATGTAGTCTTCTTTTCAGTCTTGGTTTTCTATATTAATCATGTTTCATTTTCTCTTCTGGTGTTAATGTTTGTTCTGTGCTATTGGCGTGGAACGGCTTTTCGGTTTTCATTATTTTGCTTTTCAGTTCAGTTTTCTGTATTCAGCGTCTCAGTTCGTGTCGTGGGGTCTTGTTGATATTCTTCCCATTTGTTGGTACATTTCCAGTATCTCAAAGTCAGAAAAACGAACCTTTCTTTGGTATCATTCTGGCTTGGTTTGCAAGTTTTTAACTAGTATCAAATCTAGCACATTCGGCCCAAATCTTTATTATTCTTTTTCTGCATTCTCTCTGTGTAGGTTTCCTCTTAAGATAACAGTAAATCACATGTTTTTTGTCTTCCCAAATCCATTTCTTCCATTAGTGTCAATGAGTTAGGTGTTTAATTACATCGTTAATTGTGTATCTAAGATTAGAACAGCCAACATTTGTAAGATGCCTATTGTTGTTGTTGTTATCACCACCATTACTATTAGGATTAATATGCTAAAAAACAAAAAGAAACGTAGAAATTAATGTTAGAATTAGAGACGCTTTTCTAGTAACAAAAAGAAAATTTAAAAACGGTAGAAATAAAAGTTAAAGTTCGAGACTTGATATATATAGATCAGAAAATCCTCAAAGAGGCCAAAACAAGACGGAAAAATATATTCATAGCATGAATTGACTAAAAAAAAAAGGCCTATAAAATGGTCCCACAAATTTGGATAATAGAATGTCAGAAAATGTACAAAATATCCAACAATGTCATAAACGAGGACCATGAAAAACTGGAAAGTAGAATTAATCGCCGGAAAACAAACCCGAGCATAAGTGAAACTCCAAAGAGGCATCTTCCAGAGAAATTGACTATCGCCACTATTATTCGGTATTGCAATGATGCCATTCAATGACATACTCAAAGTGCACAAAGGGTTATAAATTTACAAAATCACAAGAAAAGTTTAATCTCCTTACGTACATGGATGATATAAGGTATTTGCAACAAAAAAAAAACAATGAAAAAGAATTGGAGATCCTGAGAAAAACAATAAGCCAGTGTGTAAAGATGGAATTTTGCATTGAAAAATGTGCCATGCTGATAATGAAAAGTGGAAAAAGTTAAACAATGAAAGAAATAAAACTATCAAAGCATCAGAACACTTAGAGAGGTGGAAAATTACAACTACTTCGGAATATTGAAAGTAGATATCATCAAAAAACAAAGATAAAAGAAAAAATAAGAAAAGAAAACCTCAGAAGAACAAGAAAACTTCTCGAAACTAAGCTCGGCAGCAGAAATCTCAACAAAGGAATAAATACCTGAGCAACACCCGTTCGTAAGATACTGAGGACCATTCTTTAAGTGGACAAGAGACAAACTGAGAAATGGACCAAAGAACAAGAAAATTGATCACAAAAAGACCCGAAAGATGACATGTATTGATTATATGTGTCAACAGTAATAGTAACACAAGAACAACCAGAAAAATAACAAAAAATGGGAAGAATGTCTGTGATAAACTGACGTGATTGGATTCGAGAAAACCTGGACATGGCTAAGAAAGGCAAACCTCAAGAGAGAAACTCCATCTCTTTTAATAGCAGCACAAAACAACGCCATAAGGATAAATTATGTTAAAGCAAAAAATTGATGATACGCCACAGAATTACAAGTGTTGGGTATGTGGAGAAAGAAATGAAACAGTTAATCACATTATAAGCGAATGCAGCAAACTAGCATAAAAGCTGTACAAAACTCAGCACACCTTAGCGAGGAAGGTAATTCACTGGGAATTATTATGCAAGAAATTGATATTTAATCATACTACTAATCGGTATATGCAATCGATACAAGAGACTGAGACTAAAGTTCTCAAGTATTTTGAGATACAAACGGATTACCTCATCCCAAACCTAGTCTAAGTCAGCACGAAAAAAATTAACATCTAATGGATATTTGCCGTCCTGCAAAACGACCGAATGACAAAAAAAAAAGCAAAAAAATAGACAAATACTTGCTTGTGAACTAAAAAAACAAACTGTGGAACAAGAGAGCGACAGTGATAGCAGTTGTAGTTGTTGCACTTGGAACAATTCCCAAGGGTTTGAAAAAGAGAGTGGAAACTGAAAATCAGAAGAATAATCAAGACCATTCGGACCAAAGCACTTTTCAAATCGGCGTCTGACTTCTAGAGACCTGAATGGACTCGTTATCTTTCAGACTTCAGTGAAAGACTGCCAGTTAAAACTGGTGTCAAAAAGTCGCAAGAAATACTGAATCTCTTTTAACAGCAGAACAAAACAACGCCGTAAGAACTAATTATATCAAAGCAAAAATCGATAATACGTAACTAAATAACAAGTGAGATTATGTGGAGAAAGAGGATGCAGATGATGTAGAGAAAGAGGATGCAGTAAACTCGCTCAAAAGAAGTTCAAGACTAAGTACGACTTGCGAATTGAGCAAGAGATTGAAACTTGACCATACTACCAAAGGATATATGCACTAAACATAATACCAATTGTCATTGGTGCTCTCAGAACGGTCCCCAAGAGCCTGAAGAAGGGACAGAAGGAATCAGAAATCAAAAGGAGAATTGAAGCCATCCAGACTATTACTGAGATCGGCTAAAATACTGGGAAGAGTCTTGGAGACCTGTGTAGATTGCTGTCACTCAGACTTCTGTGAAAGACCTCCAGTAACACTGGTATGAAAAACTCGCAAGGAGTCAAATAATAATAATGATTATAAAATTGTGGTCTTTGTTGTTCCCGGTGACCACTGAGTAAAATTGAAAGAAAGTAAAAAAAAAGGATAAATACTTCGACCTTGCTAGGGAATTGAAAAAACTGTGGAACATGAAAGTGACGTTTATACTAATTGTAATTGGTGCTATTGATACAGTCACCAAATATATTAATAAAGGAACGGGGGGACTTGGAAATAAAAGGACCAGTGGAGACCATCGAAACTACTGCATTTGAGATCGGCCAGAGTACTGAGAAGAGTCTTGTAGACTTGAGGAGACTTGCTGTCACTCAAGCTCCAGTGAAAGACCATCAGCTAACGCTGACTTGAAAAACTCTTACGGACTAATAATAATAAACCTCAAAAACAAAAATGGCAAGAAAAATAACTATGAATATGTCAAGCGACAAACTAGGTAGATTACCAATCAGTGGACCTGTATATAGATAAGAAGAGGAAGCCTCAATAAAGAAAGTGGATCTCTTGCAATAGAAGTACAAACTAATACCATAAGAACCACAGAGTGAAAATGAATGATAGCGAAAAGATAAACAAATACCTGAGTCTTTTTAGAGAGCTGAAAAAGCTGAATAACATTAAAGTGATGGTGATACCGATTGGTACGATTGAAACAATCGCCAAAGGTTAGAAAAAAGACAGGAGGTATCAGAAATTAGAAAAAGAAATCATAGAGACAACAGCATTCTAAAGATCTGCTAGAATACTCAGAAGTCCTGGAGACCTAAGGAGACTTGCTGATACTCAAACTCCAGTGGAAGGCTAACAGACAACGTTGGTGTGAAAAAATAGAAATAATAATAATAATAATAATAATATGGCATGAACCCATACTAGAGTTCTTTCTTGACAATTAAAAAGTTAAGTCTAAAATCCATAACGGCCACACTATCCAAATCAGGAAACTAGATCTGATTGTTATACATACGTCTGCATGGTCGAAGATATGACTATGACAACACGTAACACAATGAAGATGAAATAAACAGAAAAAATGGTTAGTAACATATCTATAATAATTGGTGCACATGGATTCCTTACCAAAGCAACTGTAATGAGGAGTTCGAGAAGGAAGTGAAAATGTGGCAGTATTTTGACTGCTAAGGTAGTGATTATTTGAGAAGACTTGCAATCATTCAATCCCCAATTATCATCACCAGCCGCTTGATGGGAAAAGTATATGCATAGATAAAAAGAATATCCTTAATACAAACAGGGAAACCACGTGGTGTAATGGCTAACGTGCAGGACAGCGGCGTCGAAGTGAGTTCGAATTCTAGTCCCGCCATTAAGTTCACTTTAGGACTAATGTCCTTGGGAAAGGCACGAACTCCTTATCCCACCAGTTATGAGCTAAATAGTATCACTGCTGTTCCCTTCTATACGAATGGCTTTGGCAATAAATAACTCATGAAGGTTACTATGCCATTAAACAAAGAAAGCAAACCAAACCTCATACAAACTATTTGACTCTTTAGTTAAGATATCGTAATGGAATTTAGAATTGAAAAAGACTAAAGAGGAAGTACAGAAAGAATAAAATTGCCAAATCTGGAAAATATCAGAACACTTGGAGGAAAACAAAATTACAAATACCCAGGAATATTAGCAGCGAACAACAAAAAAGAAGTGCCTCATAAAAACAAGAAAAAATTCTTGAAACCAGACTCTACGGCAGAAATCAAGTCTAAAGAATAAATGCCTGGGCAGTTTCCCCTGTAATGTTTTCAGAACCCTTCTTCAAATGGATCCAAGAGGAACTGAGAAAATATTATCACCAGACTGTATCACGTAATCGTGAATAAATAAATATTTTTCCAATTATAAAAAATTGTCACTCTTTTTCAATTTCATTTGAAAAGAGAGGGATACCGGATAGATACCTGGACCTTTAGGGAGAAATAAAAATTGTGGAATATGAAGTTGGTTATTGTCGCCATTATTGTAACCCTTGGAAATATTTCCAAAACCCACACAAAAAGAAAGCAAGAAATTTGGATTTTCAAGGAAGAATCGAAACTATTCAGCCAGTAGAACAGTTAAAATGCACAATTATTCACTGTATAATGAAAAAGACTTGCTGTTGCTTGATCTTCAGCAAAATTTACCGGATACTACAAATGTTATCATTATTATTAGTTGTAGTAGTTGTAATGAATAGCACCAATACTGTTCTTCTACAAGGATGAATTCAGTATTAACCCAGGAAAGTTGATATGCCATTATGCAAAGAAAACAATCAGCTTAATCAGCTGGGGCTGTAGAATACACCGACTGCATCTCTGCAAAAGGTTAAGACCCTTCTTACAACGAGTGTCCTAAATATTGCACTAAACAATCTGATGGTGAGGCTCCAGTCTTGGAGATGTGGAGAATGCGGAGTACCCCTCCATTGCCATTGCTCCCAGATCCACCCTGGCCTGGAGTGGTAGCACCTGAAGGGTTCTATCTGTGGGTCAAATAGAACTGTGTGACATTTAAACTGTGTGCAAACAAACGGCATACTAAATTGACTTGTTAGAAATAGAACTGTTTGATCATTTAACTGTGTGTAAATAAATGACTGATATCTAATTGAGTTGTTAGTCATAGATAGCCATACTTGGAACCATTTAACTTTGTCGACTTATAGTAAATTAAACTGTTAGAAATAGAACTGTTCGATCATTCAACTATGTGTATTTACGAAATGTGTTTATAAATCATGTATTTAGAATATACGTAAAAACAGGATTTGATATAACCATCAATGGTTGATATGCCATAAAAACCAAACCAAACTAAACCAAACTATATATATATATATATATATATATATATATATATAGAGAGAGAGAGAGAAGAAAGAGATAAAGAAAAATGTTTAAATAAAACATAATCCCAAAATAAGGACTATATCTTTTCAAAGGTCCTGATATTTCTTAGCCCAGATGTTCAAAATATAGAAGTCTTAACGAGAGACATTTGTCAAAATAAAGTAAAGTAAAATATAAATATAAATTTAAAAAAGAAACGATAGTGGGGTCAAGAGGGATAAGGGTCAGATTATGGAAATTTGCATTTTTGGCGGGACAATCCAGCTCGACAAAATGGCCGAGAGAAATTTCACTGAGACTTCGTTGACAGTAGGCTTCAGTGTGCAGACGATACATCGAATCACTGACGAGTGTTAACAAAAGCATTGTCAAGTGTCTTCAAATTTCAAATACGGGACATATCACTTTTGTTCGGGTTTGTGTACATTAAAAGATGGCCGTAGGCCAAAAACCTTCTTAAGCATAAAGGGCTGATAAAAAAAAGTTTATTTGCGACAAATACTAAAATATCGTATTTTTTATATTTCATTTTAAAAGAAAAATGCATTTTTTCATTTAATTGAATCCGAAGGCAACCTCCTCTCTCTCTTTCTCTCTCTCTCTCTCTCTCTCTCTCTCTCTCTCTCCCTTCTTGTAAAGTGACAATTTGAAGAGTTTGTTAAATAATTCATCAAAATTGTAAAATTTTGTGAAAGGCATAAATTTTTAAGATAATTACCTGCAGAGTGGTCTGGCGATCATTTCAATATCTAAACTTGTTCAATTTTCAAAACGTTAATTAATTGCTTTATACACCCAACTGTCAACCAGGATGTTTCTGTTTTTATCACAGCCAAGTTAACCATTACGCTAATAACTTTGGCTCTTTAAACTGACATAATACTCAGCTTTTAGTAGGTAGTGGTATGATACAGTTGAAATGACAAAAAAAAGAGATTGAGAGAAGTGGAGTCAGTAGAAGAATCGAGACTATCAAAACCAGAGCACTGTTGATATCAGCTAGATTACTTAAAAGAGTCCTGGAGACCAAGGGAGACTTCAGTGAAAAACCACCTGTCAAACTGATCTGAAAAACTTGCATAACTACTACTACAACTAATAATAATAATAATAACAACCCCGGCCAGGAGTTCAAATCAAATGTTAATTAACAAGACATTGCCAGAGAACTAATAAAGATGAGGAACATGAAGGTGACGGTGATAACGTTTGTGGTTGGTACTCGTGGAACCGCCCCTAAAGGCTTGGAAACGACCTAAGGAATTGGAAGTCAGAGGAAGAATCACTCAGACACCAGTGAAATACAATTAAAACTGGTGTGAAAAACTCGCAAGGAGTGAATTATTATTATTATTGCCAGTTTTTCACTAAAAAGACAGCAAATCTCTTCAGGTCTCCAGGATACTATTCAGTATTCAAGTCGATCTTAACAATGCTATGGTATGGATTGTCTTGACTTTTTCAGTTCCTCAAAGCTTTTTTCAAACCTTTGAGGACCGTCCCAAGCAACTATGATTGGTATCACCCTAATCCTCCCGATTTAGTATTCTGTTTGTACCTCAAAATCAAATTTTATGCGTCTCATTCACTAAGAAGGATTCTGGCTTGTGCGTGTACCATATTTCTTGTACAATTCCCAATAGAATCACCTTTCCCAGCTAGTCATGCCAATTTTTGTACTCCTTTTGTACTAGTTTGCTGCATTCACTTTTTATGTAATTAACCGTTTCATCTCTGTCTCCATATAACCTACACTTATGTCCAGGTCTTCTTGTGTGCACTATCACTAATTTATCGCTTGAAATATCCATACTATCAATACATTTGTTTTTCTTCGCGTTTCTGTTTTGTCGTCTTTGTTGTTTCTCTGTTTGTTCTTATGTTGTCATTGCTGTTACTGGTGGTTATTATTGGTCTTTTTTTGTTTTGTTTTTTTAATGTAGTCTTCGAGTTGTCGTATCGATGAATCAATGTTATCTGGAGCGTCCTCTTCCTCGTTCTTTCCTTGACGCATATTGTCAATCTATGTTATCTCTCTGGTGTAAAGTCTTGTACTTTATTATCAATTTTCTTTTCCTTTGGTCCATTTGTCTGAATTTCCCTATTGTGATTTTAAGAGTGATTCTGAGTAGCTTACAAGGGACACAACCCGGGTATTTATTCCTTTGACATGATTTCTGCTGCAGAACTTGATTTCGAGAAGTTTTTTGTTCTTCTGGGATAATCTTTTCTTATTTTTTTTCTTACATAACTGTCTGCTTCCAATATTTCCAACTACTTGTAATTTTCCTTCTCTTCGGTTGTTCTGAAGCTTTCCTGATTTGGTTGTTCTATTTCTTCCGTTGTTTCTTTCTCCCACTTTTTATCATCAGCATGGCACATTTTTCAATGCAAAATTCCATTCCTATATCCTTGTTGTATATTCCTATCGTTTGTTGCAGGGTCTCCTCTTCTTTTTCATTTTTTGCAAATAACTTGATGTACATAAGAGGATTAATCTTTTCTTGCAATCTTGTAAATTTGTAGTCCCCGATGCACTTCCTAAGCATATAATTGAGTGATATCATTTCAATAACAAATAGTAGTTGTGATAGTGAATCTCTCAAGAAGATGTATCTTTGAAATTTCTCCTCTGCTAAGGTTTGTTATCCGGCTATTAATTCTTCTCACCTATTTTTCATGGCTTTCGTGATGAAATTTATGACTTGGTCGAATATTTTGTACATTTTCAGACATTCCATTATCCAAGTTTACAGAACCATTTCGAAGACCTTTTTTAATCAATTCATGCCATTAATACAATTTTCCGTCTTGTTTTGGCGTCTTTGGGAATGTTCTGATATATATATATATATATATATATATATATATATATATATATATATATTAAGAGGAGCAGATGACCTAATATATATATATATATTAGGACTTCTGCTCCTCTTAATTCCTTGCAGTATGCAAGCGAGTAATAGATTTCCTTTCTCATCTGTGCAGTTAGAATCTTCCATATAATAGGAAAGCAAATTATCGACCTACAGTTGCAAAGTATGGTTCCCTTTTGGGGATCCCTCTGGATCAGAGTAGTTTCTCCTTCGTTATCCAATCGGATATGCTTGCTTATTTTAGGCATTTACTCATTTGCAAAACCAATGTGTCGCGGATTATCGTCATTTTTTAAAACCAAAATTCATGTATACCATCATGCCCAGGTATCTTCCTATAAGATACTTTCTTTGCAACTTCAGGTGTATGCCTGCCTCTAATAATATATAAAAGAATTACAAGGACTTGAAAAAAGCTGTGGGCTTCTTTAAGTCCTTGTAATACTTTTTCCTGTTATCTACCCATTCAGCATTTCTATTATGTTCTTTCGGTTCCCATTTTTTTACACCAAAATTGTTTACTTTTCTTTGAATCTGGTTATTGATTTGTCCTTATGCATTCTCCACCGACTTGTGGGTAGAATTTTTTCTCGTTATTTTAGAAAATCCTGCTTTGTTTGTTTGCTTGCCCTGTTTCGGTATCTTTTCAGTCCCTTTTCTTTTGCTAAGATCTTGATTTATATCTTCCAGTTGTATTTTCAGAATTTTCTGCTATTGTTTTCTTTGGGTCTTTTTCTTTCATTATATCCTATGCATTTTTCTTCCTTCGTATTTTCGCTTGTTGTTGCAGTTTACTTGTCCTCCTTGTCAAGTTTTCCATACAGATTTTGTATTTCTATTTGGGTTTCTTTGTAGGATTATAATTTTATCACTGATTAATTTCGATTTTGCATAAATTAGCACTTTTAGTTCAGTGATGTTGTCCGTTCGGATATCTTAATAATTTATTTATTTTTTCAGTTTCTATCTTGACTTTTTCAGTCTTGATTCCTGGGGAATGGTAATATAGTCATCTTTTCACTTATGATTTTTTATTAACTCTACATTTTTACTATCTTCCTTCATTGATGTTGTGGTTCTGTGGTGTTTTGGCTTTCAGTATTTTATATTTCAATTCATGGAGAAGGCTCTTCTTGAACATATTCTTCTCGACTTATCTGTCAGAAAACCGGTCTTTTTTTTTTAATCCTTCAAGTTTGGTCAGCAACTCTTTGGCTTGTTGTATTAAATCTAATGGAATCTGCCTAAATGTCTATCATTCTTTTTCTGTGTAGGATTGCTTTTAAAATAATTGTGGATTACATTTTCATTGTCTTCATTTTTTCGTTGATGTCTCTCAGATGAATGGTTAATTTCGTCTTTGTGTACCTGAAATTAAAACAGCCAACATTTGCTGGATGCTACCAGGGTCCTGGCGATGGCTACCAGGTGAGCACCTGGAGATAATGACACTCTGATCTTTTTGGATTTGAATTTGGATTTGATATTTTTCTTGGGTTGTATAATGTGACATTAACAGACCAAGGAGTTAATTATTATCTGAGCACATGTAAGAAAGAACAACCATCAGAGTGCCCCTAATAAAAATCTTAAAAGAGGATATTTATGCATTTACCGTACTGAAATTTTAACTTAGTTAAAGTCCACGTAACATTTTTCTAATCAGATTTTCTGGCTTGATATTAAATCTTTATTTGTGATGCTACTTTTCTTCTAAATGATTTTTACAGTTACAACTGTCTTTTTTGTTATTTTTTAATGTATTTTTCAAATTTTTTTTAAATGAAAATTTAACTATTAAGAAGACTTCGTATTTCCTAATAAATTTCACCACCTAGAAACAAATTTACACTACTAATTCATCGATGATATTTGCTACAAATATAAATGAAAAAGAACGACAGTACGGTAGAGGAATATGAATTTTATCTCATATTCTGGTTTCAAAAGTAGTTTTTTTCTCAGCTGCACAATCTACGCTTCATTATCATTACTTCAAACGAGCTTTTCACATCAGCATTAGTTGATGGTCTTTTATTGAAGTCTCCTCAATTCACCTAGACTGTTCTTAGTATTCTTGCCGATCTTAACAATGCTGTAGTCATGATGGTCTCGGCTCGTCCTCCGATTTCCAACTCTTTCAGCCTCTTCGCCAAGCCTTTGATGATCGTTCCAAGAGCACCAATTACAATTGGCATCACAGTCACCCTCATGCTTATTCAGTTCTCAGGCAAGGTCTAAGTAATTGTTTCTCATTTTTATTATCATTTTTTTTTTCCTTTGAGAGTTTTTCTCAGCAGCGTTAGCTGATGGAGTTTTAGTGACAGAAAGTCTCCTCAAGTCTCCAGAACTTTTCTCAGTATTCTGCCAGCTCTTAATTATGATCTCTACTTGTCTTTTTATTTCCAAGTCTCCCTATCCCTTTACTAATCCTTAGGGGATTGTTCCAAGTGCACTAACCACCATTGTTATCCCCGTCACCTTCGTGTTTCATAGGGTTTTTTTTTTTTTCATTTCTCTAGCAATGTCAAAATATCTATCTCTCTTTTCGCTTTCTTTTATTTTCACTCGGTGGTCCGCCGGGATAAAGTGATCTGTTTGTACCTCAAAATCCTACAGAACTTTGTGTGTCTCATTCTCCAGGACAGATTACAGGTTGTACATATGCCATTTGTTCGTCTAGTCAAATTTAAATTTTTTGCCCAATTCCAAGTGGATTTACTTTCCCCGTTTAGTAGAATCTAGTCTTATACGCTTTTGGGGCAAATTTGCTACATTCGCTTATTATGTGATTGATAGTTTCGTTTCTATCACCACATTACCTACATTTACATTTTGTTGTCTTATCTATTTTTATTTTAACATAGTTGGTCGTTATGGCATTATTTTACGCTGCTATTAGAATAGATTCTGTTTCTCTCTTAAGGTTTCCCTTTCTTACCCATGTTCAAGTCTTTTCGTGTGAGATTTCGTTCGTTTGTCGCTTGAAATATCCATACAATTGCTTTTCTTCCAATTTTTGTTTTCTAGTTAATACTCTGTTGATCCTGGTGTTATCTGCGTTGTTTCTTGTCGCTTTCATCAGTCTTTCTTTGCTCTTTTTATGCATCGACGCTATATGCAGTACTGGCGAATCCTCTTCCTCCTTCTTTTCTTGTCTAAATCATCTCTGGGATGAAAGGCTTTATGCATTATCATGACTTTTCTTGGTCTCTCGTCCATTTGCTGAAGTTCTTCCCATGTCTACTTCAAGAATGGTCCCGAGTATCTTACAATGGGGGACACCCTAGGTGTTTATCTCTTTGATTAGATTTCTGCTATGTAGTTTTGGTTTCGAGTTGGGGTTTTTTATTTTGTTCTTCGGAGACTCTTTTTTAATTTTTTCTTTTATCTCCGCTTGTTTGATGCTGTCTGCTTCGAATATTGCCAAGTATTTGTAAGTTTCCTTTTCTCCGAGCGTTCCAATTTTTTGTTGATTTGGTATTTCTATTCCTTCCATCATTCGCCGTTTTCTGCTTTTCATTATTAATGTGGCACATTATCACTGTCACTATTATTATTATTATTATTATTCCATGCGAGCTTTTCACATCAGCGTTTGCTGAGGTCTTTCACAGAAGTCAGAGTGACAACAAATCTCCTCGGGTTTCCTGACCGGCCTCAACAATGCTGTAGTTTGGATGGTCTCCGCTCGTTCTTTGATTTCCAACACTTCAAGCCCCCTTACCAAACATTTAGGGATCGTTCCAAGTGCACCAATTACAATTGGTATAACCATTACTTTCATGTTCCATAGCTTTTTTAGTTCTCTGGCAATGTCTAAGTACTGTTTCTGTTTTCATAATTATCATTATTTAATATAATAATGATAATGATAAATTTCTTTCAAATATTGTTCTAACTATCGTGTACTCTCTTCAAAGTGATTGTAATTTTTCCTTTATTTCTTTATCACCCGACAAAAGCGGAAGAATGACTAGAGGAAACACCAAGAGCACAAACAAATAAATTTGAAAATGTTGATGATTCTTTTCAAAGTTATAATCAATAATTCATTATTTGATCAAGATTAGCATATATATATATATATATATATATATATATATATATGCAAACGCATATTGTAATAGTATTTGATATGCACGTCATGTAAACCAGTTTGATACACGATCCATGATTCATGTGGATGCAAGCGAAAAGATCTGCTCGGGTGAATTACAACACGTTGTGTATAAAGTGTGATGACAAATAATATATCATGATACATTATGCCTGATGATTCATTCGTTTTGAACCAGTCCAATGCATGATGATACATGATTCATGCTAAAAACATACACACCACGTATGAGACCGGTCAAGAGAAATGTTATACCAAAATAAACGTGAATGGCTTTTTATAACCAACATTTTTGCTTCTTGCCGTCCGTGGTCAATTGATAAGCTTCGGGGCCCTTATTGTAATAAATCTTTTGTGTCACATTCAATTTTTATATTTGTAATTGTTTTTATTGTTCAAACTTAGATTTTTAAAGAATGGTTTGGTTTGGTTTGGTTTGGTTTTATAACATATCAACTATTGTAGGTTATTTAATGCCAAATCTTGTTCATTCATTAATACAAGTCGAATATAATTTGTAAACATAAATCAATAAAGTTGAATAGTTCCAAGTATTGTTATGTATCACTAACAATTCAATTAATCATCAGTCATTTGTTTACAAACTGTTAAATGATCAAACAGTTCAATTTCTAACAATTCAATTTGGCATAAATCAATTGTTTGCACGCATTTTCAATGCGGGGTATCCTCGTTGTGTAATGTTTAAAGCGATGGACTGCGGAATAGTAGTAAGTGAGTTCGAAATCCAGTCGCGCTATTAAGTTCACTTTCGGACATATACCCTTGGGAAAGGTATGAACTCCCTTCTCCTTCCAGCAACGGGTTGAATAGCAACACTGCTGTTCTTCTAAAAGGTTGGCTTTGGCATTAAATAACCAACGAGGTTTGATATGCCATTAAACAAAGAAACCGAAACTGAAACCGACAATTTAAATGTCTCACAGTTCTATATAAGGTATATATACTTAGGTAACGAGTTATACATAAGTTTTCAGATTATCACCCATATTGCTACAGAAGACATCTTATTCTGAGAGGAACAGTTCACAATTTACAAAGGTGAAAAAAATAAGACGTCTTACTGACCGAAGATTTAAGTTCCAACAATAAGACATATACTTAACGGCAATAAAACTCAAAGCGCAGCGTTTGTCAAAAATGTTACAATATTTGTCAAAAACTTATTGATTGATAGTTTGTTATTTTGAGCAGTAAGCCAAGCACAACAAAAGCTCAAACACAATAGCTTTAGACGCCTGACACAAGTAGGAAATAATATATTTTATATAGTATCGTTATAATGCAATCTTCCGTTATAAAACTTCTTGTTAGATACGCAAGAAAACTATCGGTCATAATTTTTTTTAAGTTAACCATAATTAATTTTATGAACAAAATCTCAAACAGGGATATTACAGACTGGTTGCAACTGGATTATGTTATTCTGTATGGATACCACTGCTTTTATAAATAATACTCTATATAAACCTTACAAATCATGACTTTCGTGACAAATCTTTTTTTTATGCATAGAATCTTTGGACCGTGAAATTTCGAGCTATTGTCTTGTCATTTCACCTTCCGTCCCATAAAACGGACAAAAGAATGTCCTTTTTAAAACAAGTAGTGACAAATAGCCTTTTACATGTCCCCTTAAGTTCGATCCGCACGAGTGGTTTTGTTCTAGATTAAGATAATATATATATATATATATATATATATATATATATATATATATATATATATAGAGAGAGAGAGAGAGAGAGAGAGAGAGAGTAAAAAGAGAAATGAAAAGAAAAAAGTTTTAAATAATCAAGTAGCTAGATGGGTGGATATTAACAGACAGAACGTTGTGGTGGACCTATTTAGGACCGAACTTACTATAGTCGCAAAGTGATCTATTAGACAAGCTTGCAAACAATTACACTATGGTAGGTACCCATGCGTATTTAGTAAGCTGAGTTTAATCGAACACCGGATCACAACAGTGACAATGAGAAAATGATCTAATCATGTTCAACAGGGTTCGAGCCTAAAGAGTGATTTGACAATAATAAAATTTTCAAAGTGTAATTCTCTCGTTCTCTTCAGTTTATTTGTTTGTTTGTTTGTTTGCCATGATGCATCATCATTCATAAATATTGATAATATTGATAATTTTATTCAAATAAACACTAGTGAATTATTGAGAGAATTATCCCCGGCCAAATTCCATGCTCACTAGAAATGAGTAGTATGCTAAATTGCCTTCTTATCCTATGAAAACAATCTTCGTTTGAGTATATGCAACTATGTCTGAAGTATATTTTAACGACAGATAAAACTTTATATATATATATATATATATATATATATATATATATATATATATATATATATAATCACCAGAACAATTTGAAAATTTTTAATGCAAACGATGACAATCAGAACACCCGAAAAAACCGCAGGGATATAGAGAAATGCCCATTGAACGATAATTGCCTTATTGATTATGTCATACGTAAGAAATGAAGATGCTAATAATAATAATGATGATAATATCGATAAAAGGATGCTATATCGGTGCAACAGAATTAAATTAGAAAAATAGAATGTATAATCACAACCTTAGTTTCACGAAAAGATTGCTAATAGCACTATATAATAATACAATTGGATAATAGCTGGTAAAAATTATGTATTCTGGAATATGCTGAACATTTTGAGAATTTTGAGCAAAGGTGGGGAGATCCAAACTAAGGTTATTAATTCTTCCTAATAAAAATTTCATTTCACTTTTCTCTCTTCTTCATTGATTCATACAAAAATTTGGAAGATCGAAAAAAAGCCCTTTTTTTCATTTAAAAATTTATTTCTATCAAAAAATTTCCAGAAGCAGCATTCCGAACCAAACATGATTTAAATGCAATGATTTGTTAAGTTGATTGCGAAAAAGGAATTGATTCTCTCTCTCTCTCTCTCTCTCTCTCTCTCTCTCTCTCTCTCTCTCTCTCTCTCTCTCTCTCTCTCTCTCTCTCTCTCTCTGTATATTATTTGTGTACCCTCATCGTATTTGAGTTTGTTTATGTTTCTCTGAATCCACACCCAGTGACAACTAAACACACTTACATACATCTTGCCATTTGAAAAATAAAGAAAGTGCTTGGATTAAATTTAAGTTTAATTCACCGTTCCTAACGACCACTATTTTTATTTCTTTTCCTTTTGTCCTCATGCAATTTCTTCAAGAACAGAACATCAGCAAAATCCGCCCCGAAGCAAGTAAAACACTAAAGTGTCTTAATTTTCCTTATCTGTTTTGGGGGGGTATTTTTTGTTTTTTCAAAGATCTACTTTTCCATTTTCGACGATTCCCTTACGTAGCTACCCACATTTCTCTCCTCCCTTATCTAATGTGTGCTCCGATTATTTTTACCTCCTTTTCTCTTCTCTCCTTCTCTTTGCTCCGTCCCGTTTCCCTATGAAGATCCCGTATCCTGTAAACTGTACCATCGAGCGAGCGCTAACCATCACTGTCCCTTTCCTCAACCTCGTTTGATCTCAGGCTCGGGATGTCGTAATATTTCCAGATCTAATGGAGGAAAAAGAGTTTGTTCTCTTGAAGGAATTGGGATGACGAGCTCCAATTAGAGCAACAGACAACAGTGTTCTTCAGTGATATGCTTCCTGTTCCTCTTTCTCTTTGACCTTAAAGCCGCGAAGAGAAAGCATGCTTCAGTGCTTTCGTTCTTCAAGATAAATGATTTTAGCCCTTCCCGCCATGGCATCATCTTTTCTAGCTTTGTAGTTTTGTTTCTATAATCTATTCTCAGTGCTTCTCTTTCTCGCTTTCTTTTTCGTCGCTCAAGATCCCCTATTTTCTGATAAACTGAAGATGTCTTATAGTGTCACCAATTGGACCTTTCAATTATGACAGCGTTTGATGTTAACCTCTTAAAACTATCGTCCTTCTAATTCTTCTTGTTATACTGGCAATCAGGCTTGTTTTATATTATCAATACCTCTTAAGGTTTATTCTTGTGTTTTCACCCAGAAAATTTCTGACTACGCGCAATCAGATCTATTCATTATACATTTTTTACGCTTTTAAGATATGCTATCTTCATCTGAACTGGCAAGTTAGGCTTAAAGGTTATAGTTCCTCATAAGACTGTTGAGGAGTCTTTTTTTTAATCTTGTTTCAGAGCGTTAATAAGAGTAACCTACAACATAAGTAAAAAGCGTAAATATCAACCTCAGCAATTTTTTCTTGATCAAAATTTTATCAAAATATTTTAGCCAAATTTACAGTCTATGTTTCTGTAGTTTAACCAACAGGTTCTATAGTTTAACCTACTTTTAATCTGACCAAAATTTAATCAAAACGTTTTATTTATATTTTCTGCTTGTTTGTATTTCTGTTAAACCATTCTACTTTTATTCGACTTTCAGGAATTCAATTTATCAAAAATCAAAATAGATATCATCAAAACGTTTAATCCATATTCATGTTTCATGTTTTATCTCTATTCCTGTTTTTATCCACCCTTAGTGCTTAAAAGACATAATAGGCACAACATAAATAGGTCAGAAACGTTGTTAAATTGTAAAATAAAAATTATTCTGAAAATTTGACAAAATAGCTAATACAACTTACTTCTGGAATCATTGACATTAGACTACAGAATTCTTACCTGTATTTATTTATTTATATCTATTTTATTTATTTTTTATTTTTTTGAAATGTATACAAAATAAATTAATATCACATAAATCAACCATCAGCGATCAAACCGCTAAAAAGATCAGATTTCATAGGCGGAATATATTTTTAGTTATTCTCTAAATTTTGAATTGACATGTGTTTCATATCCGTCTCAAATTCTATTTAGGCTCTTTTAGATTATTTTTATCATCCTCATCTTTTTTCATTTTTTTCTTAATATGTTTTTTCTTGCTTTTCTTTTATCATCTAATTAGTCTTTCTTTCTTTCTTTCTTTCTTTCTACTTGCTCCTTTAAATCATATCATGTTTTCTTTTTCTATTCATTCTTCTTTCATTAATTCTCTTTTTTTTTTCAATCTCTTTTGTTTAATTTCGTACTTTGATATTTTTCCAACTTCTGATTTTTCATTCTATCAATTTTCCTCCTTTTCTTTTTTTTTCTTTACCTTCTTCCATTCTTCTTTAATTCTTTATTATTTTCCCTTTTTACATTATTTATTTATTTATTCATTTATTTATTTAGTTGTATTCTTCTTCGTTTTCCTTTCGTTTAATCTGTTTTTTCTTCTTTTTCATTTTTCCATATTTTCTTCTTTATTTCCTTTTCTTCTTTCATTTTATTTCACTTTCCTTCCTTTCTTTTTTTAGTTTTTTTCTTCATTTCGTTTTTCTTTTTTTTTTTTTATTCCTTCTTACTTTAAGTCCTATTTTTTCTATTTTCCTTTTTTTTCCCATTTCTAATTTACAATATTTTACTAAAAAAACAACGTTCTTCTTCTTCTTCTTCTTCTTCTTCTTCTTCTTCTTCTTCTTCTTCTTCTTCTTCTTCTTCTTCTTCCATTCGTTTTCATTTTTCTGTCATCCTTTCTATTTTTCTTCATTTCTTTCATTTATTTTTACTTCACAGTTCACCATTTTCTCTTTTTTTTTTACTTTTTAGTTTCTTATTTCTATTCTTTTTTTTCCTTTTGTGGGTGGGGCTATTTTCTCATCTATTCTATTTTTCCTCTTCTAACACCGTCGACCTCCTCCCTTTCTTTTAACCCTAACATATTTTCCCAAGCTTTCCTCCCTCATAAATATCCCCACCCTCTCAGTTGGATGCAAGACAGAATCGGCAGATGCATACTTACAGGCGGAACCCTGACCGTCAGCCATTAACGGAACGCTCAGTGAGAAAATGGCCTTGCAATACATCGACTGACCATGGACATGCCACGAGCTTTTCGATCGTAGGTGGTCAGTGATAAGTAGCTAGGTAAAGGAAGGTGAGTAAATAGGTAAGGGCTGAATGCTTTCGCCTGACAGGGCTGATACCGTCACCTACTCAGTCAACGCCTGTTTCCACTCACACCGACGGCCTGTCCTCTTTCATGGCAAATAAGGGCCACAGCTGCTCACTTCTTCGTTTGTCGACAAATACGTACAGCAAAGGGTCAAAACTTATTGATCCAATCGTGGGAATATGACACAGAATGAATTTGACTACCATCTCTCTCTCTCTCTCTCTCTTTCTCTCTCTCTCTCTCTCTCTCTCACAAACACACACACACACACACACATACACACACATTTTTCATTTTCCTCTTTTCTTCCTTTCTATTCTTTTTCTTTTTCTTTTTTACTCATTTTCTTCTTTTTAAAACTCCTCCTTTCATTCTTTTTTCAGTATTTCTCGTTCATAATTATTCATTTCTTATACTTCTCCAGGATTTCTTTTCTTTTCTTCCCCCTTTTTTATCTTCTTTAGATATTTTTCTTTCTTTCTTCTTTTTTCTTCTTTTTTTTTCGCTTCTCCCTTTACTATTACTATTTTTCTTTTTTCATTCCTTTTTCGGTCATCCCTTCTTCTTCTTCTTCTTCTTCTTCTTCTTCTTCTTCTTCTTCTTCTTCTTCTTTCAAACTTAATTTTCTTTTCCCGTACGTACTGAATTTTGCTTCCTTCCTTTTTGCTCTTTCTTTCTTTCTTTCTTTGGCCTTGGTCTGGAATAAATATCACCCTGTCGGTGGAGCGTAGAATATGCCAAATGCATCCTCTGCAGAGGAGAAAAGCCCCTAAAATGGCGTGTACTGGGTATGATACTAAACTGCATCTGGTGGTGAGGCTCCAGTTCTAATGATCAGGGATTTGGGAGTACCGTTTCGTAGCCATTAATCCTGGGTTTACTCTGACACAGAATAGTAGTTCCTGTTAAGGGCCCATCTATGCGTGAAATTGATTTGTTGGTACATTATTTATTCGTATCAGATTGTGTGCGAACAGATGATTTTAATTAGATAGGAATAGTTTGTGGAAAACAGATAGTTGTGTATCAATTATCATTAGAATTAGAAATATATACTAGAAGCTATCATGATTGAAGCTATAAGTTATTCAAATACTTAGTCGAAATAATTGAACTTTATTCAGTATTAAGCAACCTAAAAAAAAGTTGACATGCCGTAAAACTAAGCAACCAAGTAAATAGACTAAATAACATGTTCTAAATTTCTAACTCACGAATTCAAATGCCGACTCCAAGGCATTCAACTCTTTTCTATTCAAAGAATTAACGCTGCGCTATTTTCTTGCTCGTCTCTCATCGTTTTATACAAGACTAAGTTAAACTTAATGAATATATACTCAAACTTGTGTGTGTGTGTGTGTGTGTGTGTGTGTGTGTGTGTGTGTGTGCCTGCGTCCGCGCACGCACTTATATAACGATATATTCAGCCCTGCGTGTAAATACAGAGACCGATACACGAACTCGGTAATTTTTACCTGCGCTGCACCCCTATCGTTTCTCAGCGTTCAACCCACCTGGTTCCAATGAAATGTATAAAGAGAAGACAATCATTTTTTCTGTACGATGCGCCGTTGATAGAATAATGTTACATTGGGAAGAACGAAGGAAAGAACCGGTTGGTAGGTAAGTAGGTAGGTAGGTAGATGGGTAGGGTAAATTTTGCTGTCAACAATACAATATAGGGGCGCTTATTTTGCATTGTCCTTCCCGCATACACGGTCAGAGGTGCATGTAAACATAACAAATGGAATCGAGAATGTTTTATGTAACTTGTCTCTGTTTACTCACACTACCCACTCTTTCACCCAATGACAAATTCATCTACCCAAAGGGATTCTCAGTTTATCACGTCTGTCATTAACCTTATTCTATCCCAATATATAAAGTACGTTATGATTCAAACTATTCTAAATCATAAATATTAGTTTTAAGGTGTTATTTGATTGATTGATAGATTGATTGATTTTATTGTGCTTATTCGTATATTTTAAAAGAATTCAATCTTGCAGATCCGACGTTAGTACACCATTTCATAACCACAACTCCTTAGTATTACATAAAGCGATCGTTTGTATTTTTCTTCCATTTTGAGCCTCTTAAAACAAGGTACAAGATAAGACATTTCTCCTGCTCCGCGCCATCTTAGTTAATATTAATTACTTTTATAACTCTTGTAAACGGGGTGTGTTCTCTGTAAAGATGTCCGTGTATGTTGATAAAATATAATAGCTTAATTAAAAATGATTGTTGTTCTCAGTTGATACAGAGGAAAGAAATGAAAGAATTTCTTAGTCTTTTTCCGCTTAAGATTAGACTTCCAAAACAACGAAGCTTATAGACTTGCACATATTGGTGTAGCTTTATGATATAACACCTCCCTTCTAGTAATCACAAATATAGTTACAGGAAAATAAAAGCGAACTCGGAGAAAAATTTCATTTTCAATATATAAGAGGTGCATTAAAAAATAATGAAGCATTTCAAACTTTTTCTTCAAGGACGTCTCAAGAAGAAATATCATTGAATTATATCTATTCATCCCACCATTTAAAAAAAGCACTTTAATAAGTTGACAAATGCCTTTTCGAATCGACTTAACAACTAAGAATTATCACAAAGCATAAGTGACGAGAAAATCGAAAAAGAATTCATTTATTGTAGATTTCAATTCAAGAATTGATTGAAGTCGATTATCATAGAATATCATTGTTAGGCAGTTTATTTGTAATCAATGACTATTTTCATTACTGAAGCTAAGAATTGTTTTTTGTGGTTATTACTGTTCATTTAAAACTTTTATTCGTGTATAAGTCGATATCCACTGGGTTAACTAAAACTTTGATCTTAAAAATTCAAAATATGTGATATTTCTGGCATCAAAATTTTTCGTAATAGTGAAAAGAGAACGTTAATTGTACTAATTTTTGGTTTCAATTAAGAATTATTGACAAACCAAAGAATCAATAGAAAGGTTTTTTGCGCGTAATAGATAATTATTTTTTAAGAATATACTCTTATACATCTTGATGTAAGAATCTCAAATTTTAAATATACCAAGTCGTTTATTTAAAATTAAAATCATTTGTAACTTCTGATCTGCTAAATACAAAGAAAAATGCTAACTAAATAGACAAAAAAAAGAAAAAATACAAAAATTTAACACGTTAACAAATACAATATAATTCAAACATAAAATTCATAATTCATACCCAAAGATATTATCTCCTATTAATATATAATCGTTATAGATGTAAATTTTCATACCCACCCATTCTCACAGAAGAGAGCCTCACAGTCAACAAGTGCAAAAATCCCGTCGGCTTTCCTTCATATGAGGGCGTCAAGGCATCCGACAATAAATCCAACTCTTACTCCTTTACACAATGAGAGGAGACTGGATATTAAATCTGAACTTCCCAACTGAGAAGCAATAAATTTATTAGATACTTAATATGTAAAAAAAATCATATATCTAAATATCCGTATTATCTAAGGCGGAAACTCCCATGGTGAAGTGGTTAGCATACTGGACTTTGCCTTTGTAAAAAGCGAGTTCGAACTCCAATCACGCCGTAACGTTCACTTTCGGACTGATACTCTTGGGAAAGGCATGGACCCTTTGTTCACTCAGGTATGAGTTGTAAAAGCATTACGGTTCTTCTACAAATGTAGTTTTGGCATTAAATAACCCATGAAACCGAAACAGTATTTATCTAAAAACAGATAAAATGCACATTATTTTTTTTTTCTTTGTATATCTGTCTGTATATTATCTATATATTTACGTAGGTGTATACGTACATGTCCCTGAGATATCATAGCAAACAAACTGGACTGAAACATCAGAGTAAGCAAGTTTAACTCCAGTCGCGCTATTACATTCACTTTCAGACAAATAATCTTGAGAAAGGTATAAACTCTCTTATCCCCTCCCCCAGCTATGGATTGAATAGTATCACTACTGTTCTTTTTCAAGAATGGCTTTGGCATTTAAAACCCACGAAGGTTGATATACCATTAAATATAGAAACCAAACCATATATATTATATTGTATAAACATATTAAATCATTTGTATTTTCATGAGCTGTTTTATTTATTTATTTATTTATTTATTTATTTTCCTGTAACAGCCAAAAAGATTCATCGCAGCGATATTTTTAGCACAGCAGCATTGAATTGTTCTTCGTGAATAAACGAATCTACAGGCAAATTTGCAACTTAATAATGATAGTGTGAGATCTTCGTTCGCGCTCAACCATCATATTTTTTTCGAGGAGTGATAATTATTTGATGCTAATAGTAAAGCACTTTTCTGGTATATTTATTTATTTATTTATTGATTTGCTACAATTTATGATATAGATTCTACGAAGAAAATTTAATTCAACATCAAATTTTTGATTGCAGAAGTTGACCCTTAATTAAATATACTGAGGTAATCATGAATAAATAATATACATCAATAGATATTTCAAAGAATATGAATACTAATTATGAAAAATCCTACATAAACACACGTTAATAAAATTCGCGATAAAAATATAAAATTTAATCAGCTGTTGAATATAATTTATAAAAAAAAACGTAAAAATTTAAGTTCATTAAAAAGATTGAGTTAATAAAATTACAGAAAGATCTGAGAACTCAAGGTTGTGAAAAGAAAGATGAAAAGAAAATATCAACTTTACTTTGACGGATCAGCAAAATCCTACTTTAAAAATGAAGTTGTTTTACTTTCAGTTAATACACCTCAACAACTCAAGATTGTTTGCTAAAACTCTCTCTCTCTCTCTCTCTCTCTCTCTCTCTCTCTCTCTCTCTCTCTCTCTCTCTCTCTCTCTCTCTCTCAAGGAGTAGGCAGATATCCTAAAAAAACATATACACGATTGTTATTTACTAAGCTTTGATTAGTTTGTCACACAAGCATCAGATTGCTTACATTATCGCCACTGAACAAGTTTATATCTACTTCAGTTTTATGATTTAACAGGAATCAGTACTTTCAGCATAACTTAACCCTAATTAAATAAAACAATTTAGATTGAAAATTTCGTCTTCGTGAGTTCTATTATCATTGGGTATCCCATACTTCTAGACTTGTGCTAAACTAAGCTAAGAGTGATTATTTTCAACAAAATTTGATGCAGGATGAAAATTATCTCTAAATCTAATGTTAGCGAATTTGACTATCACTGAATACCCCATTTTTCTAGTCTTGTGCCAAACTAAGCAGAAATGGATAATTTACTACCCTGATGGTTAATAGTGATGCTGGATAAAAATTTGTTCTAAATTTACCGGTGAAAATGATTGTCATTGTCAAGACTTCGATTTGTAAAAACGCCTTACGTAGTGTAATGATTTGAGAATTAGTCTATCAGATTATTATAAGTGAGTTCTGCTTTTACGGGGTGCCCCCTAAATCTAGCCTGATGCCAAAACAAATCTAAGGTTGTTAAATAGCTGTAAGTAGCTGCCAAAATTCTATATACAATCAACAATTTCTCGTTATCAGAAAAAATCTCAAATACAAACAAAATTTGCAATTTAACAAGTAGCAAGGTGACCGCTTAATAAATGAATAAATAAATAAATATTATTCACACTTTTAAAATTGTTTTGTAGTAGCGAGAGTCTCCGTCCCAGTACCATCTGCAAGTAGATCTCAAATCTTTACTCCTTCACCCTGGACGCGATCCACACACTCTGCAGGCCAGTTGTAATTGACGACGAATCATATTGAAATAACAAATCAATTTCTCTTATTTGATATGCATATTGGTTTATATTTGTTGGTAGCTGCCTTGTTCGTTCCGAAAGGGTTAATATCCACTGAGATGTCTGAGGAGTTAATTAATTGTCAGGCAAAGTACAAAAGAGTGAAGAAAGCAGGAAATATCCCAGGTGTGTGGCAAGTCTGAGAAAAAGGTTTGGGTAGCTAACTTTTCACACTTCTCTCTTCTTTTATAATGACTATTATCTGCTTGCTTGTGTCCACTGATACGCGATCAGTGACTGGTTTGTGTTATTGAAACTGATTTTTGTTAATAGAAAAAAATCTGTGTCCGCACTTATAATTGTGTCAACGTGCGTCGCTAATTTGTTGGAGTCTTTGTACTGGTACCTTTGTAAATCTGGTAATAAATGTGTACGTGAAAGTTTGTCTAAAGCGTGCGTAAATAAATCTTAACAGAAGTGTGAGAGGGTGCATGCGTAAATATGATACAAACACGTGTGTGTTTGCTAGTGATCTGACAATGAATGAATTATTCCATGGACAAGATGGAAAAGGAAAATTGAGACAAAGGCAAAGAAACTAACGTGTGTCCATACAGTTAAGTATACACACACATACAATCTTCTATCAATAGACGGATGAGAGAGAGAGGTAGGGAGATAGAGAGAGAAACGATAAGAATACCTCGTCGTAAAGAAATGATTAGCAGGACAATCTCTCATATCCTTATTAGTAAATTAGATCCTCACTGAATGACATGCTTGTGGCATTTGCCAATTCTAAGCTACGTATTATATAACCATCCCATATATATATATATATATATATATATATATATACCTTTTACCTCGGGTTAAACACTGGTATTAATACGGTAATATATATATATATATATATATATATATATATATATATATATATATATATATAGCTGAAGTAGTACGTATTACCGTATTAATACCAGTGTTTAACCCGAGGTAAAAGCCTCGATTGTAAATACTGATTTTGGAAGCAAGCAGATCCACCTGACTTGAAAGAATACTACAACATTATCTTCTCATCGCAACCTAAACTTGACGTTTTTCTTAAAGCGAATCGTTTTGATAAAGTCGAAGAAAAAAGAAGAAACTTGCAATGTGAAGAAACAAATAAATGAATGTTAAGAAATAAATGAATGTTAAGAAAAAATAAATGAAAACGACCAACTTCTAACAAAATTTCAGGAAATTCTTAAAATACGTGAATAGACATTTCCCTGCTGAGATACGTGTATCTACCCAACCCCTACGCACAAGAAAGATGCGACACAAGGTCAATTTTTAAAAGTCACGTTTAACAGGTGCATTCAGAGTTTTCCTTCTCCCAGAATTGTTGCCATACCAAGTTCGTCTGATTATTTACCTATAGTTGCAGAAAAAATAGTTGGATGACAACCTTTACCATGGTTATCAGCTCAATGAGAAATTCAATCTCGTTCAATATTAGAACTCAGGTCACGGTGTTAATTTCCTACAACGATAACCTCGAAAAAAAAAAAAACAATTAGAAAACATTCAGGGCCAAATTAAGAAAATAAAAAAAAATTGGTAGAGGATAGAGAATCACGATTACCATGGCAGACAGTAAATGAAGTAAGTAGAAGCAAAGGCACCCCCATAGCAAAACTAAAAGCTGCCAGCCAAGAAGAAATGATACAGATGTGAGAGGAACAATCTAAGAATCTGTTTGGAAACCCTCCTGAAATCACTGATAAACCAATAAAAAATGATTAATAGCCAACTAGGCATCAGACTAGGACAATTTACGGAGGAAGAACTTAACGCTGTACTGAAAAAAAAACCCCAGAAAACAGCAAGATTCAACGAAATACCCCCTGAAGTATGGATGGACAAGAAAATTTGACGACATAGTGTTTCGAACGTCAACAGACCTAATAAAAGAAAATAGGACTCATAGCGTAACGGTTATAGGCGTTGGTTCCCTAAGCTTCTAAGGAGATAATCATCTGGAGGTTGCAAGTTCAATCCTGCCTGCAGGCGAGTAACAATACAGGAATACTTAACACTTGTACCCGGTTATGGCTAACGGAATCAGAACAGGTGACTTTCATGGATTCAATTTAAGGACGTAGTTCGAAGTTCCGTGAAGGTTCCCGAGTTCGACAACCACCTGAAGAAGGCCGGAGGATATATCGGCCAAAAAGTTGTGGAAATAACAATAAAGATGAAGACAATAGTCCGAAAATCCTTAATGATAAAAGAAAATAGTTTCACACTAAAAAGGTAAGAAGCAGACCATGACCCACAGAAACTGATAGACGCAGACTACGGTTCTCGCCAACCTGACTCCCTACTTCATGGCTTAAAGCAAGCAGCAGGGGTTATTGGCCTTTAAGTGAATGCAAATAAAACAGAGTTCATGTGTTTTAGACAAGGAGTCATTTCTACTCAAGTGGCAAGCATCTAAAGTTTGTAGACCAGTTCACATACCTCGGCAGCTATATCTTATCTACTGAAAGTGATGTTAACACACGCCTATCGAAGATGTGGGCCGCTATTGACAGATTAGCCTTCATATGAAGGCCTGATCTCTCTGATTAAATAAGACTGGATTTCTTCCAAGTTGTGGCTGTGCAGTACTACTGTATGGATGTACTACCTGGACGCTAACAAAATGCATGGGGAAAAGCTAGACGGTAACTACACCAGAATGTTACGTGCTGTTCTGAGCTAATCCTGGAAACAACACCCCACAAAACAGCTGCTATACGGTCACCTGCTTCCCACCTCACAAACCGTCCAAATAAGACGAACAGAATACGCAAGGCATTGTTCGAGAAGTAAGCGACTTTCTTTTATGGACTTTTTTACGTGGACGCGCTAGTGTTGGCCGATCAGCAAAGATTTACATGAATCAGCTCTGTATGGACACTAGATGCGATCTAGAAGATCTATTATGAGCGATGGATGATAAGGTCGGATGGCAAGATAAGGTTGGGTACTCCGTGGTATTAGCGTGACTTGGTGATAATGATGATGATGATAAAAAAAAACGATCAATATAAAAAAATCTAATACGTTTCGGGACTTTTCCTGTTACATATTCTCCTCTTTCGTTAGATTTACAAATATTTTATTATATATATGTAACACTATAAGGGTTGGAGGCCAGTCAGAGAAATTTTATTAACCAGAGAAAAAAGAAACCGATTCGGATTTTAGAAGAATAGAGAAATATATTACAAATGTGTAATAGCTTAATGGGTTTTTGAAATGGTGTGTACATAAAAATTATATTATTTTGATGAGAAAGGAATTTAACGAAAGCGAATTGTTATTGAAAAATAAAGAAAAGCAAATGTATTGTTATTGTGGGTTTGTCTCACGCAGCAGTAGACAACGGGAAACGGAAGCGAGGACAGTGTGTGAGTCGGTGAGCAGTTTCTCCGAAGCTCTCAGTCTCTGACCTTGTTCCAGACTGCCCTGAGTATAGAAAGGGAAGAAAGGTTTCTATAATACGACGCTGTGAATTAAACAAAGAAGCTTAACGTAATAAGCACTTGCAAAGTATTAACAACGATTGTGGAAAGCAAACATAGCCGTCATTTAAGATTGCCTTGCGCCAGACAATAGATAGTGAGACATGGAAAAGCCTAAAATTTATACGAGGAATTGACGAACTGTTAGTACATGAACTGGTCTCTGACTAAAACTTGCCGCCACCGTGATGTTTAAATATATGTATCATTTTTGAAAGACATTTTTCAAATACTAAATATTGTTATTTTTGTAAGCCGTGTTTTCTTCCATTTCTTGACGTTGACTTTTATTTTACTTTATTTTCTTACTTCCACCTAAATTGAACGCTCTTATTCGCTTACTCACTGACTGACGACTCCAACAAGTGATTGGTTTGTTGTCTGGATCTAAAAAACACAACGTGGGCTGATAGCAAATCGGTCGAGTCATATATATATATATATATATATATATATATATATATATATATATACGACCAGCAGAACGATCAGAATAGTAGCAGAATCACCCCTGTATTTGGTGAGGACGGCTGTACCGTCACACACGAACACCCACCCCCAACAACACACACACATATATGTGAAGGGGGCGAGCGTGTATGTGGGCGTGCGTGTATGAACAAAAACGCTCACCTGCTAAAAAGATACAAAAATCGAAAAAAAGAGTAAATTAAGAATGTGAATATGCTGTTTTGAAGGTTCTTTCCTTTTTATAGAATTTAAGTCAACAAAATAAACATTGGATATCCAGCCTTACTGGAATTGTTTTAAAGTCGTTTTCTACGGCAAAACGTAAACAAACACACGAAAGTAGGCGTGGCTTTCTAAATGCGTAATAATCTGTGATATGGATTACAATTTCTTCCTTCATAAATTTTCCAATTTCAATAGCAAATCTGTTTTATTTATTCATAGATAATGATTATTTATTATGAGTTAAGTATTAAATTTCAGGTCGAAATTTGTAAATAGTTAAGGAAAATATTAAAATTGAAATTCATATAGAATTTTATAAATGTTTATGAAACATTTATAAAATATTAAGACATTTTTCTGAATTTATATTAGTCTGACATTGAAAGTAATGTATTAAAACATTTTGAAACTTATACACTAAAATGAAAAGCGAAGAAAATATTTTGGAAGAAGAAATAAGCACCCAACAAATTGCTTCGCAGCCGGCAAAAGTCAATTATCGTGGATTCACGTCGAAATGATATTGCTTCACCTTTGGACATTAATAACGAGAATATTCATCAGTGAAAAACCAAAAAGTAGAAAAACAAACTTTTTTTAATGTGTCATTTTATGAATATATAAATGTAGTTTACTTGATAAAAAAAAAAAAAATTTCTGTCTTTCGTATTTTTCAAACGATTATCAATTTCAGAATTACTAAAATTTGAAAAAAACATCTCTTTAAAATTTGAAAAAAACATCTCTTTAAAATTTGAAAAAAGAATGATGGGATATTTCTGCCTTTCCCAAAAAACAAAAGCTGACGAAAATGAATAAGCTAAGAAAATACAAAAAAAAATCAATATTATACTTATCACTTTTAAATGAAAAAAACCAAGACGCCCGTTACAACAAGCAACAATTTATATATATATATATATATATATATATATATATATATATATATCGTAATAACTTTTTTATTGAAAGGTTTTTAGAATATGCAAAAATCAATGTTATTCATAATAATATGCTTTTTAAATAATGAAAATAACAAAAAAACAGGAAAAGAATTAAAAAAACATGTTGTCTTCAGAGTTACCCGTTATTTATCTATTAAAAAAATTTCATTATTTGTAACTTAAATGACGAAAAATTTATTAAAATCCGCTGAATCGCTGACTTTTTTTAATGATCTTTACAAAAACAACCTGTTTTAACAGGTGTGCGTTTTTGTTCAAACCTTATATATATATATATATATAGATATATATATATATATATATATATATATATATATATTCTTTAAAGAAAAAACCAAAAACCGGTTATTTTAGGATTATAAATTTATTTCCATCCTGTTTTGCGTTTCTGATGTAAACCAAAAACATGAAGAAAAATATAACAGGACTTGTTCAGATCTGTTTTATTTTATCCATAAGATCTGAAGAAGTCCTGTTATATTTTTCTTGGTGTTTTTGGTTTACATCAGAAACGCAAAACAGGATGGAAATAAATTTATAATCCTAAAATAACCGGTTTTTGGTTTTTTCTTTAAAGAAAGTATTGCTCTGTAAAATTAATTACATTGAGCTCTCTACCAGGAAATTTAAATGTTCAGCTCTTGAATGATTTTCTTGTCCTGAAGGAATTACTCCCAACTCTGGTTTAACTTGACCGAATAATACCTATATATATATATATATATATATAACCTTTTATGTAAAGACAAAAAGAAAAGGATATATAAAAGGATTTTTCAGCTCTGCATGTTGAGTATTTATGTATCATTAATCCCAAATCAATTATATATCAATAGCTGTTAGTATTGAGCACTCATATTAGATACTCCTACCCTCGTGTTTTTCCCCTCGCATCATATAAGAATATATATATATATATATATATATATATATATATATATATATATATATATGCACGCACACTCATATACATAGTCATTTACCGGAAATGCAGTTCCAAAATAGAATCGGCAAACCAAGTTCGAATTTTGATTAATATTATTTATGTTCACTTCGCACTGATTTCATTAAGCAAAGCAAAAAATAGAATGCAAGAGACAAGAAAAATATGTGCACGAAAAAAAGATTTTATGAAAAGTAAAAGAAATAGAACGAGAGAGAGAGAGAGAGAGAGAGAGAGAGAGAGAGAGAGAGAGAGAGAAAGAAAGAAAGAAAAAATAGAGAAAGAAATATTTAATTGACGATAAACATCTGAGCTGAGGTGGGAAAATAGCATGTAAAACAGAATTATATTTCACAGATTATAATGTGCTTATGAAAGGGAGAATGAAGGAGAGAAGAACAAAAAGCGAAAGAAAAAGAATTTAGAGAGTAATAGAACAAACAAGAAAGAGAGAGGAAAAAAGAGAAAAAACAAAAATGAAGGGAGTAAAAAAGAGTAAAGAAAAAAGAAAGTGCAAATGAAAGAAAGAAATGTAGAAAAGAAAGAAAAGAAAGGAAAGGAGAAAAGGGGAGAATGAAGGAGCGACAGAAAGAGGTAAAAGGCGAATAAAAAAAGAAATGATTGAAACGGTTAAATCGAAATGAATACATCAAAGAAAGAGCATAAAAAAGATTGGGGTGTAGAAAAAACAGAAGGAATTAAAACAGAAAAGATAACACGAGCGAAAAGAAAGATGAGTGTCAGGAAATTTGTCAAAGAAAAGCACACAAAAAAAAACAAAGAGAAAAAGAAAAGGAATGAATGAGGATAAAAACAAGACAAAAAGTAAAAGCAGATACAAAAAAAGAAAGAGAGAAAAAGAAAGCCAGAGAGAAAAAAAGAAAAGACTGAATCGAATTTAACCTTTTGACCTTAACTAAACAGACTGGCACCAATTAAAACAAATCTGTCAAATCTATTAGAAAAATATTTTTTAAAAAAGCAGATCTGAATGTTTTTTGGATAATAGTAATTTAAAAATAATGAATAAACAAATGCATAAGGGCATGTCGTCAACGGGTAACTATTTTTCGCATGTTCAGACAAGGGGACCGACTCTTCGAAGTAGAGAACTTCTCACGTGTCATGTTAGAACTGTTGCTCGTCGTGAGCTGTCAAGCCCAAGTTGACATTGTTGTAAGGGTTGCCTCAGCATAAGAACACACAGCTTCAGGTACGCTCTACGCAGTTTAAAGTTGAAAAAAAGAAAGAAAAGAAAAAAAAAACTGTGTATGATTTTTCAGCGGTGGTTATTGACAATTTTACTTTTATGCGAAGCCAACTTTACTTCTCTTCACTTTTTCTGTTCTCGTTTCTCTTTTTATTCGTCTTATTCTGTGCTGTGTAGGCTGAGAGAGAGACAGGGACAAAGACAGAAAGACAGACAGAGAGACAGAGAGAGAGGAGAGTAAAGCGTAAATCTAATTTTCTTCCAGTCAATGCGTTTATTTTTTGTCTTGACTGTGACTTATTTTGTCAATACATCTGATGTTCTTTAAACCGTGAAACGTAAGGTCACTTGAACGGATGTTTTTCCCCATATTTCCAAAAACAATTCACTTTTTTCCTTTTTATATAAGAAGTAGCAATAACCACATATTACCTTTGTATAACCTGAAAATGTTGCTTTGGTGGATAAAAAGATAGAGTAAACCATTTCATGAGTGAATATAATTAAAAAGAATACAAACTGTAAAAATGACAGAATATGGATAATGATAAACTGGTAACTGTGCAAACAACTTACGTTTGACTATGTAAACATGTTTAATGAATAATAGATCCAGAGAGGTATATTTCAAGGAGATGCACTATCACTGTTACTATTCATAATTGCCATGATGCTACTTAAACACATACTTAGAAAATGCACAGCCAGATACAAACTCAGTCGCAGGAAAAGATCAATCACCTGATGCACGTGGACGACATCAAACTATTTGCAAAAAATAAAAAAGAACTGTAAACTCTAATACACGCATTTAGAAAATATAGTCAAGATATAGGAATAGAATTTGGCATAGGAAAATGCGCCATGCTAGTAATGAAAAGTGGCAAACGACATCTAAATGACGAAAAGGAAATACCAAATCAAGACAAGATTAGAACGCTCGGAGAGAAGGAAACGTACAATTACTTGGGCATCTTGGAGGCAGACACCATGAAACAAGTAGAGATAAAAAAATTTAAAAAGACAATCCAGAAAGAATATCTCAGAAGAACCAGACTGCTACTCGAGATAAAACTATCTAACAGATACTTTATCAAAGGAATAAATACCTGGGCTGTACTCTTCGTTAGAATTTCGGGATTCTTTTTGAAGTGGACCTGAGAAGAACTTAAGCAAATGGGCCAAACAACAAGAAAACTAATGACCATGCATAAGGCATTACATCCCAGAGACGACGTTGACAGACTATATGCCTCAAAAAAGAAGGGAGGAAGAGGACTTGCCAGCATTGACGACAGCGTTGACGCATCGATACAACGACTCAAGGACTGCATAGAAAAATACGAAGGAGGACTGATTACAGCCATCAGAAACGAGACAGACAACACGATTGACAACAGCATGACAACAAATAGGAAACTAAAATGGGAAGAAAAAGAACTCTATGGACGTTTTAAACGACTAATAAACAACGTCTCACTCGAGAAAACCTGGACGTTGCTTAGAAAAGGAAACTTTAAGCGAGAAACAGAATCTATCCTAATAGCAGTCCAAAACAATGCCATAAGAACCAATCATACCAAAGCGAGAATAGAAAAGACGCAACAAAATAGCAAATGTAGGTTATGTGGTGATAGAGACGAAACGATCAATCACATAATAAGTGAATGCAGCAAATTAGCACAGAAAGAGTATAAGACTAGACACGACTGAGTGGGCAGGGTAATCCACTTGGAAGGACTGGCAAAGGGACTGGATGACTTGGAAAATAAGAGAACCAGTGGAGGCCATCCAAACTACTGCATTATTGAAATCGGCCAGAATACTTAGAAGAATTCTGAAGACTTGAGACCATCAGCTAACACTGATGTGAAAAACTCTCAAGGAATAAATGAATATTACCTTTTCTACAGGTTGAGAAAACTCGCTGTTACTCAGTTTCCAGCAATATCAACAGACGTCTGAGATGAACATGCATGAACAATATTTTGATAGTACAAATACTTTTATGCAGTAATTCATATATATCATGTGGACTACATAAGTTACTGTTTATGAGTAATTGAAAAAACAATATCTATTTTTGTTGCTTAAGATAGCAGGGAGTAAAAAGAGTTTTGAACAGTTGGGATCCAAATTACCTTACTAGTTCTTCCAAACAATGTTGGTTCGCCTTTTTGATTTCCTTGATTGATTCTGAACAAGATTTTAAGCTTAAAAAATTGTTTTTTTAATAATTCAATTTTATCTAAATAACAATTTTTTTTTTAAATTAGTGTCTTGAACCACTAAATACTACTATAAATTGATTGTAATAAATTTTTATTCCTCTTGCGTAATTTTGACTCTCAAAACCAAATGATTAGAAGTAAAATTTCTGCTTAATCAAGTACCTATGAGAAGTACTGTATAAATATGTACGTTTATATATGAACGAAATGCATAGATAGATAGATGGATTTTATTTTTCTATAGTTTTCTGAACAATAAGATGATTAAGAAAAATGGAGCATGGATTCTCACAACATTTAAGTGACAAGAAACTTTTTCCGAAAAATTAACTGTTTATTACATTTATAATTTTTTCGTGTTTTAAAGGATCAAGTAAACATACATTGGATGAGCATTTAATGCATCGACTTTAAAACTCTTTTAGTAAAATATTTTCATATTTAAGACTGAGATATGAAAAATATATGATTCAAATATTTTTCTCTTGGCAGAATACAATACTGCAGATCTCTGTATCGTTGTTTTGATATCCCCAGAGGTATTTCTAAGTTCAAACAGGTTATAATCGGAGAAAATCGATGACAATCAGTAATATTTTAAAAATCCAGACAGAGTACCCAGCCATTTTGAATATTTTAACTATTTATTCTTCATGTCTCACGTGGAATTGTTGGTGCTTTATTCTTTCAAAACACAAGATCATTTAAGGATGTTAGTTCCCTTACAGGCTGTATTTAATTCTTTGTAACTTCTGAATTTTTCAAAATCTAACCTCACAACAAAAAGGAAAACTTCAAACTATTGACAAGATTAAGGAGAAGGCGATGAGGCAATTGGTATCAATCAAAAGAAAAGATTTTTTTTTTTAAGTGGAAGAGATGCTGGGATGAGCGCATGAGGTTCCAGAGACCCAATACTTTGAAAGGGGCCATTTTTCTCATAATATTAAATGGTTGTACCGATTTCTTATTCTACATGCCTATTCAATTATTCATTCAAGTCACTTAAGATAGTGTGTGATTGTAATATAGTGTTTCTTTTTGTAATTTAGCGAACATTTTTAATTCTTAATCTTATCAAGTTTGATTTTCATCATATTATTGTTGATTTTATATTACAACGCCAAGGTATATGACCATTAAAAAAGCAACATGGATCGAAACTAAATATTAATCAACAAATAATAGATGCGAGTTAAAATCTTGTCCGATGATACTTTATTTTCAATTGGTTCTGCTAACTTAATGGCCGTAAAATGTAAAACAACCTGAGCGTTGCGATAAAAAAAAACCTATGATGATAAGATGAAACATAAACTTCTAAAAAATGAAAATACTTTGTTTAATACATCTAAGAAAATTATGTCTACAACAACAAGATAGATCTTTACTAACAAAAAAGATACGGAAAATGCTATCTAAGTCCCAATAATTCACAGGTAAAGGTATAAAGGATCCAACTTATCGTTAGTGCGTCACATCATAGTTATCGTCAAAGGAAAAGGACTTGGCGACACATGTTCAAATCCTGAACGGGGCTGTTTGCATTTCGCGTTAATACTCTTAGGAAAGGCAAAAATCTATCTCCTCTCCTCCAGCTAAGAGTAAATTGAAGGGCAGACTGAACTCTAGCCTTTATACGGTAGCCGGTCTGGGAGAAGGAACACCGGAAACTGGTGTCTCAACCTTCCCGTACGGTGGCCGGTATGGGAGAGGGAACACCGAGAACTGGTGTCTCATCCTTCTCGTATAGCAGTCGGTCTGGAAGAAGGAACACCAAGAACTGGTATCTCATCCTTCCTGTGGCGGAAGGTTTGGGTAAACAGAACCCTTAGTTTTCACTTTGTGAGACTTTCCATGAGAAAATTTTCTTATTTTAACTGCTTTTATTCATTTTATACATCTGAATTCCTTTTCCCATTTGTATTTGGAAAGTCCTACTCTCTTGGACACAAGACAAGAGCTCCCAAGAGCTTGGCGTCAAGAGCTGCTTCTTGTTTTACCAGTCGTAAAAGAAAGGAGGTGAAAATGAAGAGAAGTTGGAGAAAGGGAGAAAGGAGGAAAAGAAGAAGGAAAAAGTATAGGGAAAAAGAAGCGAGTGGTAGGTAGAGAAGAGGACGAGTAGACGAGTAGAGAAAGTGAACTTCTTCCGCGTAGAATTATTGCTTGCACTTGTAACATTGTATTAGACTAAGATAAATATCGGAAATATTGACCGTGTGAATGATGACGAAGAAACAATTATAGTCAAACATTACTAACCGATACTTCTAGCACAACTGTAAAAAAAAAAAAAAAAAAAAAAAAAAAGAAGAAAAAATAGAATTGATTGTTATTTGTAAACAGAACGTCCTATTTTACCGAATACCCTTGTACGGCATGTTATTCAAATTTTTTCTCTTCATTCTATACAAATAATTTCTCAACATAAAGATGGTAAAAATACGAAAAACGCAAACGGGAGATGCTTAATTAATAAAAAGCGTTTCTAAGATAAATATGAGCAAACAGGAATCTATAGAGAAGAAAAGTTTAATGAAAACGTCCTTTTTTTACTGCATGGCTTAGCCACACGATAAAGTATTTTTCCCCATTTTATCATTTTTTAAAAAGTTTTTTAAAGAATTAGATTAAGTCTAATTTAATCACTTCCACTTTGACCATCTTAATTTCCCTAGTTCCTTTATCGAATACGTTTTACGACGGCATTGATTATTACATAGCTTTTCCGAGACCATTTTATGACAATGATATTCTCATTAAGTAATATCAATTTTGTGTTGGGTTTTTTTCTCCAATAAACGAATTTAAAAATAATTAAAGTTATTATTCAAGTTTAAATTTTAGTTTTATTTGGAAGATAGTAACATCATAATTATCAGCAATATAAGAAAAATATTCCATATCTAATTGATTTTTAATACGTTTAAAAAATCTAAATTTACCAAAAATCGACGACCTTACCTAACTCGAGGTTGCGCAAATCAAAGAATATTACTAAGATTTTAAAATACTTTTAAAACGTTTTTGTGAATAAGATTGGTAACAAGAAACATTAATAAACCAATTTAAGTAAAAAAAAGTACACGTTGAAAACTATATCACTTACTATTTAATTCCGTCACTAGTCGATTAGTTATTTAGGTACGCTCTAGATTCTTGCCAAACTCAATAGTACGTAAGACTAGAACCACAACTTTTTTAGTATAGAAAATCGTATCAGCAATGATTAATTTTTTGTATTTCATCTTGAAAAAGAAAATAAGCAGGGTAGCATATACAATTATGAAAACTGAATGAAATAACTATCTCTAATTTATTATCAATTCATTATAAAAAAAACAATTAAATGATAATCCTTTTTGATTGTCTACGAATCTTTCATTGCCTCTAAAACACTAATTTTTATCTTTTTAAATTTTCTATTTTGTAAGAAAAAAATTGCCTTTTTCCTTACATTTTTACTTATTAAGTGCAAATACAAGAGACAAATCCCCAAATATGTTTAACAATTGTTACTGTAGGATTCTATACTTTTTTCGCCAAACGTTTTTTATATCTTAAAAATAAATAAAGATATTAAAAAACAAAACAAAAGCCAGATTCTTGCTTTAAAATTCAGAGTTTTCGACTAGTAAAAATATTCATTATTTAACAACATATTTAGATTTAACGTGTGATTGGAGAAAAGTAAGTCAAAATTTAATGCAAACTTAAGGTTCCCTCCTTTGTAAGCCGAACAAATATCGATACAGAATTATTTTCCTAACAATCAAAAAGAAAATGGTATTTTCTATTAAATCATGGTATTAAAAACTCTCAAAACCAAAACATAAAAAATTGTTAAACTGAATATTCACATTCGAAGTATTATTTCTTCCAACAGCTCCCAATTCAAATTTTTTCTTTATTGCATTAACACTTTCAGAACTTGTCTTTTTGTTATATACAGAAAGTATATGCCATATCATATACTCCTATTGATTAAATAGCGCCACACACTTGGGAGTGGTAAAATAAAGCGACCTGAAAAAATCTGCGAGTGTTTTGATAAAATTACTATTCTATTATAAAATTTATTAATTGATAAATGAACACGAAAAATTTCATTAAAATCGGATAATTTACGGATTTTTGGTAATTTTTTTCAATCAAGGATAGTGATTTGTTACTGTACAAAAAGTCCATGGTGGCCATGTTATTAGTACCTATTTCTCACAGTACTCCTACTGTCTGCGAGATCTAACTGATTGATTGTGTAGAGTAGATGCAGTGGTGGATTTTCTTCATCTTTTCATACTTGTGCGCGCGCACGCGTGCGTGTGTATATAAATATATGCGTGTGTGTGTGTGTATGTGTGTGTGATTTAAATGTCTCACCTTTTCCTTTCTACGCCTCGACTGATGCAAGCAGCTTTACGCAGTGTTACTGGTTTCCTCTCTTTTCCATTTGAACGCTTCGTTGAGTAGATTGCATCTGCCAACAATTGGTGCAGGAAACAAAAGCATTTGTGTACAAGGGATCATTAAAAAAATTGCTCATGTGCAGTCTTGGCGCACACGATCAGATATTGCTTCTAATCAATTAACAGCCTTGATCTTTCTCTAGTAATGAAATTTACTCGAACAGAAATAAAACAAAAGAAAGGAAATTAGGCAATCAACGTTCATTACACCAGTGCATTGTTATGAATGCGGTTTATCTTGTTTTGCTGAAGTAGCCGTATAAGCAATAAAAATCAAGTCGTACAAAGGCTGATAGTTGGATGAAATATAGAAGAAAGTAATGGTCTTTTCTGATCACTAAATATTGAATATAATGAATCTTGTAGAGCATAGTTTATAAATTGTTGAAAAATATTTGTATATAGACTAGTCAACCGGCGATGCATTATCATACCTCATTCGTCGTTTCTAGGCCTTTTGGCTCGGGTGGGTGGCACATAATATAATTAACAGCTCAGTTCCCTGGGGCTTTTCCCCAGGAAGCACCAGCCCTCTCGTCTGAAATGGATTAGGGCTGGGTTTATTGCCCGATACTTTAGGCGCATCTGGAAGGGAATGCCGACGAATTCTAAGCATTTTAAAAACCATTCCCCTGGAGGCTTGCTTTCAGCGGACCACCCTGCATTAAACTGACCTCGTGTCATATTCTGGTCTCGAGAAAGTCGGATAAAAATCTTCTTGCCCTTTTCAGCTAAGAGACGCAAATTTACTATGTTCAGTCTCAGAGGACTATCCTTCCCAGTAAGTAAAGTTGGCGACCATAGTCGAGGGTAACCCGAAGGCTCCCTTTTCGATAGCTACTACACCAATGTGTAGGGGAGGGCGCTACTCCTTCCCTGGATTGCTCTACTTTACCCTTGATCCGTACCTTATAATGCTGAGTGTTAAGCAAGGAGGCATCAAGTACCATTTTTTGAGTCTTTGGTATGACTCGACCTGGGATTGAACCCAGATCTCCCGGGCCATTGGCGAACACTCTAACCCCTAGGCCAATGTCCGGTATTATCCTTCCCAGTAGGACGCCCCAATTGTCTAAAAAGAATTAGAATTTGGTTTATTGTCAGACGTATGACGCACCACCATAAGCTGACAGGACTAGGACAATTTTTGCACCAATCTCTACTCTCTCACACGAGATCGCTTTCTAAGAGATCCCAGCGTTAAATCGACCTTGTGACATATCCTGCTACCAGAGAGGTAAGTACAATCATACATCTTTACATCTTCAGTTTAATTGCCGAATTGCTGATTAAGGTGATAGAGTAAACGTTTGTGCTCCTGATAGGAGAAAATACGGTTGGTTTCATTATAAAACGAACGATAAAAATGTTTCATGATCGTTATTATCATTACTATTATTAATTTTTTTGCTCGTTATATCCATCATTTGACTGAAGAATGTCATTTGAAAGTCTTAGGGAAAAAATCAGAAGTTATAAATGGCTTCCGCAGAAAAAGAAATATTGGTTTGCGTTTAAACACTTGCTTTTATCTTGCTCGGCATGCAAGTCTTTTTGGCACAAGATATTCACTAGAGATGATTTACAGTCAAATTGCGCTTTAAGCGTCTGTTTCTGCCAGATCATCGAAGTTAAGTAAAAATGATCCTGTTCAATACTTAAGAGGATACTTTTAGTAACAGCAGATACTGTAAGTAACCTGAAGCATGGGTGTCAAACCAAGCAAGGCTAAGTAAATAACTGCATATGGCGATAAAAATAGATTTCTTACAAGAATCTAAAAGGAAGAAAATCGTAAGTTTTCTGCATCTCAATCTCTGTAGAATCCTCTTGGGGAAAAGTTCTTCAATGTTTGGTGGAAACCCTAATTACTGCTTGAAACTAAAGAAATTGTTATTGTAAGCTATTAGCTTATTTAAATGACGTAGGGGCAATAGATAATGTGCAATTTCAAATTTTCTTGAATGTTGGAATATATTTGCCGGGAATTGAACCACCCTTTGGGAGTTTTAGATTTGATGGAAGTTGGGCAATAAATCTTTAAACGTTCAATCTGCATGTTGTGCATTGAAAATAAGTAAAAAAACGGGTATTTTTAAAGGTCATGAATTAATACAAGAGTGACTTACGGGATAGGGAAAAGTATATCTTTGATATCTAGTTTAATATACATTTGTAAAAAACACCAGCACGAAACTATTAGAAATAATATTGTCTGCGAATTTATAAGCATACTGTGAGTTCTTATGAATTTCTGCGATTATTTAAGATGGTTTACTCAAATAATTTTATCACTACTTATTTTTAGCAATAAAAGTTTTTAGAAATTTGACTTTGTGAGGGCATTAAATAATCCTGCACGATGGTGGTGTCTGTATAATTACAATTTTTGCAGCGTTGTATTCTTACTTGACATCTGTGTTCAATTTTACAACGTTCACTTACACAAACACACACACACACATTTATCACGTTGATGGAATCAATCATACTGATATTGATTTACAAGAACATTTTAATCCAAAGATTTTTCTTACAAAATATCATACAAAATATGTAACATCCGAGTATGAATTCAATTAACACCTCTGATATAAATAATGTTCGAATCTAACTAATAGAAGATTATTTTTTCGGAAAAATAAAAGCAAAGCGAAACAACATGAAAATTCATTTTCTTTATTATTTTCATAAATGAAACCAGAAGTTTCTCTTTTTACTACAACTACTACTACTACTACAACTAATAATAATAATAATAATACAAATCTGCGAAAAGTTTTGCGATCTTCATTGAAGTGATGGTCACAATGTTCCGTCTCTTAGCGATTCTTTTCCGACAATATCTCATCATGTTTGGTTGAATAGTTCTCTCCCTTGACATTATTTGATGTCCTGAATATTATCGTCGTCTGAAGACATACAGGTATTATTACTACAACATCAACTATTTCTAAAGAAAAACAAGCGTCTTGAAGCGGATTAAGCACAGCAATGTTGTCGTAATCTAATGAATGAGCGTGTAAATTTTGTATTGTTGGGATCAATTTAAAGTACCATCATAGGTGAAGAATAATAAGTAACGAAACGTGAGCCTTTTTTTAACCTTTACCCTGCGGGTCGCTTATGGCTTCCGAAAGAGTTTGCCCTTAGACTGCAGGTTATGTTACCTTATATGTTTTAAGGAATAACTTCAAGCGAATTTCCAACCCACTACTATTGCCCTCACAAAACATGGGCAAAAATAAAACAGCAACTATTTTAAAAATAAAATCACATTACAGCAACATCTGTGATGTAAATGCTAGCATAGTATGATCGTGTTTCTTTTTGTACATTAATAAAAACTAGTCATTGACACATTGTCGACCAAGCAACGCTATTCATAACCTGTGATAATACAATTAAGATTTAGGAAACTAAAGTGTTCATCTAATCTAATTATATATATATATATATATATAAAGTAAAGTAAAGTTGGCGACCTTAGTCGATGGTGACCCGAAGACTCCCTTTTCAAAAGCTAATACACCAAGGTGTATGGGAGGGCGCTACTCCTTTCCTGGATATATATATATATATATATATATATACATATATATATATATATATATATATATATATATATATCCAAGCCCTCTGACACGAAAAAAAATTTTATCCCGAAAAAGTAGTGCTAAAATTTTCTAACCTGAGTGCAGCGATTTTGACTTCAGAGTTTCTCTTCTCGAAGACTGATTGTCGTATCAAGGTTAGAGAGCCCAATCTACCCTAATATCAGCTGGACAGTAAAGCATCTATCCTTTTTCTAAGGGCATTAGAGCGAAGTGAAACGCAAACAGCCTTGTCCATGAATGTAACCTAGTTCACCGAGACTTCTGCCAACGACGATAGCCGTTACGTTACTTATGCTTACTATATGTTGGCACGCACATATAGACACACACACACACACACACACACACACACACACACATATATATATAAGTCTCTCTGTGTGTGTGTGTGTGTGTGTGTGTGTGTGTGTGTGTGTGTGTGTGTAAATATGTAACCATAACCGAGTAACGGCTTAGAATAACAAGATTTGTATTGGAGAAACAGAGTTAAAGAGCTCTAACGCAGAAAATAAAAGAATTTTCTGTCTAATTTGAAAAAGAATTCTAATTTTGTGCGGTTTCCGCTCGCGCCGATCGTCATTTTAATCATCAAATTCTCGATATAACGGAGTGTAATGCTAATTAGAATATCATTGTGGACAACTGTTACAAAGGGAACCCAAACAATCTACAGGTCACCTAGTTAGATATATATTGATATAGGGGATTAATCTTGATTGTATTTTAGTGCCGACTGCATTTGAACCCATTGTATCACTATCTATTGATTCTACCTATATTCCCCCATTGCTGTATTCCTTATATCCACTGTCAACTGATTCTATCTATATCCTACCATTGCCTTATTCATAATATTTCCACTCGTAAACAGTTGATTTTGAATTTTATAAACTAAAATAGATCTTAGCAGAATTTTCTACTCAAATTGTACTCTCCTTATTAACAGGGTTTAGAATATGTTGACTGCATCTTCTGTAGTAAAAGTATGAAGAGTAAGACCTTTTAATGTTTATAGAATGCCGAAGTTAGTTTTCTTTCAAGCAATTATATGATCTCAAATAACTAATGATAATAACCATTTAAAATAATTATGACTTCAAATCACTATTCTTAATACAAATAATCTATATAGAATAATATGGTTTCAAGTGACTATTTTTATTTAATAATAATCATATTTTTGCACTCAGTTATTTTTCAAGCATTCCAAATATTAATGATGTGCACATCGTTATATGATTTCAAGTATTCCTGTCCAATGCTAATAATTTCCAACATATCTATTTTACTCATAGATAGGACCCTAACAGGTACCGCCACTTCTGGTCAGATCGGACTTGGGAGTGCAAAGAAAGGGTACTCTACATTCCCAAGATTTCAAGAGGTGGAACCTCACCAGCAGTTTATCGTCATACACCAGACAACCATTTTGTGGGGGTCTTACTGCACTGTAAAGGATGCAATCGATGTATACTAAGCCCCAACAACAGAGCGAGCGCCAGTTTTAACTCATAACTATAAATATATTTCGAAATACCAATTACAGATGTTCACTGTGTTGCATAAGCATTAGAATACAAAGATAAAAGAAAAAGTTTAAAGTTGGGTTAATATGGGTTAAAGAACAGCATATAATTTCTATATACATTTTTATTTCTACCTTTTTTTGTTAATGTTCCTAAATAACTGAATAAATCAGTTGATTGATCTCAAAGAAAATGCTTGAATTGTCCAAATTCATTTCACTATATTTGTGGGAACTTTACATTACTTCGCAAGAGGATGATCATCAGAGATTTCATAAAGTGAGCATATTTGGTTAACTATCAGAGGTGTGTCACTGATTGAAAACTTGACGTGAATGGCAAAAACGGATCCAATTTTCGAAATCAATGACCCCAAATTAACTACCCCCACAAAAAAAAAAAAAAACACTATTAAGTCTTCGTCATCAAAAAGTGTATTGGCTAGTGTTATTGCCTCCAGATTTTCCCCGGGTAAAAGCAAGTGTTAATCTATGTGCGCGTTTATATATGCGTGCGTATGAATGTGCGCTCATGTGCGTGTGTGAGGGCAGGATTTGTTGACACACGTGTTTCTCTCACAAACCGATTAACCAATCATTTAGCAGGAGACAAACACTGACCCTATCCATTATTAGGCTCAAAGGTTGACAGGTGGGATAGGCCAAAGAAAGGCCTCACCCACCGCCATATTTCCAAGAACTTTTCAAACATACAACTGAAAACCGTCGAAAGACAACAAAAAAAAGAGGAAAAGAAAAAAGAAAGAGACAAAGAAAAAAAAAGGAAAAACAATGAAAAGATAGAAGACAGGGAAAAGTAACATAAAAGAAAAGAAGAAAAGAAAAAAAAAGATAAAAGATAAAGGGAAGAAGAAATGAGAGGAGAAAGAAAAAGGAAGAAAAGAAAAATAAGATAGAAGGGAGAAAACTGGAAAAAAACCTGGAAAAAAAACAAAAAAAAACAATCAACGAAAGAAAATAAAAGGAAAGAAGAAAGATAAAGAATGACTCTTTAATACATAACCTGTGCCATTGTCCGCAATGAACTTTGTCGATCATTGGTCAACGCCTGTCGGCACAATGTGTTGATGCAAATGGTTGGCCTAAAGCACTCTCTGCTTGGGCCAACCATTAGCATCAACACATTGAACTTGGACGTGTATATTATTAATTTGTAAACACTTGTTTAGAATATCAACTGTCGTATGTTATATTGATTTTGTGGCAAGAAATCAACGATCTAGGAAGTAAACATGCATCACTACGCAAAAAAAAAAAAAAGAAAAAAACAACTTTCTTTTTATTTATCCTTGTACTTTACAGTAAATAAATTTCAACTAGTACTTCCAAAATAAAAATTCAAAACTAAAAGTTTTCGAGCTGTACCTAAGTTTCTTATTTATATTTTCCCAACTTTTGTGGGTCCGTATCTTTTGGAACCCCAAGTTTTTTTTTCGACAAAATATAAATATGATTGATTAGTTGAGCACATTACTTGTGTATATAGCAACCTACCACTAAATACACATTTACATGAACATATAAATCTGCTAATCAACAAATATATACAGGTGAACGAGTACTGAAACTCATGAGTATTTACCTAAATTCTATCTATCTATCTCTCTATCTATCCCCATACGCATAACGCTTTTTCACACATTTATATAGATATAATTATTTTTGTTAACAGAGCAGAGTATTTTAATTCATACACATACTCAGTTAAACTAATAAGTTCATTGCTTAATAATGGCAAAAACATATATTCTACGCCGCAAATATCTATTTTTTTTCTGTACTATTTGATTTCTTGACAAAGCACTAACTTCAATGGCGAATACTGCAGTCGTATCAGATTGATATGGATTATAATTGTAAGTATGAAAATATCATCAATTTTAAAATTTTTTGTAAATTACAGCTGTTGCATTTCCGTATAAGACATGATAAACGTAATGATAAACTATTGAAAGAAGATTTTAACTATTTTCATATTTTTATACAGATTTCAAACTAACAAGACTATAACCTATGCATAAGCCAATTCCCTAAATGTTAAGCTAAAAATTGGATTTGAAAACTTACCTCATACACCAGTATATACGGTTACTTTATAAAAACCGTAATATACATTATCCACACACACACACACACACACACACACTCCCCATATATACGCGGAGCATTCAATAAGTTTCCAGACTTTTTGTACAGGCATTTAAAGTTGTTGTAGACTCTTGAAAATTCAGTATGTTATTGCTATACATACTATGAGATGATTGACCAATTTTTATGATTTCAGGTTCAAAGGAACAGCTACAGCAGGAATTGGAATACACCCTATTAAAGCCTGATTATCACAGCTGGTGAATTTCAAAAATGCAATCTGGACGTGAGGACACTTTAGAAGAACGATATTCAATAAAATTCGGTTTTAAACTTGGAAAAAATGCCACAGACTGCTTTTCGACCATCTTGCATGAATCGAGCATCAGTTTTTGAGTGGCATAAGAGATTAAAGGAAGACGGGGAGTCAGTGAGGGATGATGAGAGGTGTAGGAGGAGTAAGGAAGTCAATACACCAGAGTTGATTGGCCAAAGGGTTAGGGCAAGGGCTAGGGTTACTATGCTGAGGTTTTAAGGGAGTTCAGCAAGAGATTCCGTCAGAAGAGGCCAGCACTCTTCAAATCGGGTCAGTGGCATTTCCACCAGGACAATACACCTGTCCACAACTCCAACCTTGTCACAGACTATTTGACCAAGATGGGCATCAAGACAGTTGCTCACCCTCCCTATAGCCCAGACCTTGCTCCCAGTGACTTTTGGTTATTCCCTAAGCTCAGAGGCTGTCGTTTTGGGACAATTGAGGAGGTGAAAGAGGCTGTGACGAAGGTCATTGACACGCTCACACAAGAGGACTTCCATAGGGCCTTCCATAAGTTGTTGGAACGGTACAACAAGTCCATTGAAGCCGGAGGAGATTACTTTGAAGGGACTTTCATGTGTGTACTATCAATAAAAGCGCCCATACGAAAAAAGTCTGGAAACTTATTTAATGATCCTCGTATATATATAAAGCTGGTGTTTGTTGTTTGGTTCAGGATTCTTAGTAAATTGTGTTGCTCAAACAATTGCTTCTTCGATAGTGTTGTTATTAAATTTGAGTTTCTCGCGTGCCAGCTATGTTAACCTTATCGAATATCAAATCATCCACCTTTCTCGAAAAAAAAAAACCCTATAAAAGTAAGCGACTTATATCACAAAACCGAAAGTTCATTTTTTGTCTGATATTGTAAGGATTGTTTATTCACCATATTTTAAAATTGAAATTAACAACAATTTATCTCAGAATGTTATTTATAGTTTAAATCTATGAAATTCATATACATATGTTTCTGGGAATTTCCACGGACACAACAAATATATATATATATATATATATACATATGTGTGTGTGTGTGTGTGTGTGTGTGTGTGTGTGTGTGTGTGTGTGTGTGTGTGTGCACGCGCCAGAATCAACAAATAATCGTAAATAAAGACTAATACGTATATACTTTTAAGTGTATATTTTTGTCCACCGATAAATGAACAGATGACAAAATTGCCTAATGTACTATATGAAGAATCTTAAATAACTGATCAGTTAGTAAACCTTGTAATTCTCTTGTGTGCAAGTTAGATAAATAAGATTAGTTTGTTTATATTTTCCTTAGATTCCTTCAAATGAAAATTATTGCATATTTTACTTTGTTAAAAAACATTAATTTCTTTCGATAAATGAATATTTTTTCTTCATCGGTCAAGCATGACTAGGATGCTAAGAATTCACACACTGATAATATCAATTAACTTTCTTTTGTCACCGCATTATGACAGACGCCCAGAATATGATATTTCAAAATATAACAACAGATTTTGCGACTTGGTAATAAGAAAAAGGAATAATTATTACCTTTGCTTGCGACATGGAAGAATTGGCATGGATTCTTCACTCTGAAGTGCAATTAATTTTATATTAGATAACATTTAGATTTATAATAGATTGAAGAACTGTCTCAATTTTTACATTTTGGCCTTGCGCCAGATGTGTCAAACTAAGCTAATAGCTATATATTATCCGTCCGTATTTTCATATCTATCAAGAGACCTTGAATTTCATTGACTAAATATGAGTATTATCCTCTGTACACGCACGCACGCACGCACCAAAACACACAAATCACAGTTAAGATTTATTAAACAAATACATTAAACTTTCCCTCACTCCAATTATTACAAATTTTAACGTAGCTAATCTGGGCCGTAAGGAGTAAATGAAAAAATGATTAAGGTTTTATTTCAATTGCATTTGAATCCATTTTACGTGGGCAAAGTTTCAACTTTTCTTACTGTTAACTGTCTTTTGTTCAATACTCCACACACACACACACACACACACACACACATATATATATACATATATATATATATATATATATATATATATATATATATATATATATATATATTGTTGTTGTTGTTGTTGTTGTGAAGGGAAACAATTTGATGAGTAAACATCGAATTTAGCAATCTTCGATCTAGATTTGTTTTGATTTATGTATTGTGCACTGAAACCGCCGTCAACTGGGGCTGTAAAATACGCCAGCTGCATTTCTGCAGAAGGGTAAAACACTTCCAACGAGCTCACCTCTTGGTCGAGGGTGGCCACTCGTAATCCTGGGGCTAAGCTGTCAATGACCTAACTGCCAAAGTGGTCACGTGATCTGCAATACTTCACTCTAGCCTTTACTGGGCTAAAGCGGCGGTCAGAGAACCTCGATCCGATCAACCGGCTGGTCATGTCAAGCCTTAGCACGTATATGACTGTCTTGATCGTATTCTTCAAATTGATCTTGTCGCAAACAAACACCCAACTCTTTTAATTTTAAGGTGTTAGAAGACGATGGTTGAGGGTCAGTCATGTTGAGAAAAAGAAGACTTTGAGTGTGCTGGATATGACATTATACTGGATCTGATTCAAGTCCTGAATTTTGGAGAATGTGGAGCATTACCATTACTGCCAGGTCCACTCTGACCCAGAGTTGTAGTACTTTTTTGGTTCTCATCTAAGGATCAAATTGAACTGTTGAATCATTTACTAAGGATTATTATTATTATCATTAGTTAAATATCATTTGAAATCACACAGCTGTTTGATAATTATTTGTATATGATAGGAATTACTAATGTTAAATAATATTTGAAACCATTTAACAGTTTGGAAACAAGTGATGAATAATATAATAGAATTATTAATGTTAGATAGCCATACTTGATACCATTTAACTAAGCGCAAACAAATGAGCTCCAATAACTCGTTTAAAAATGAAGTTACCAACAAACTATTCACTTACAAATCATATATATATATATGTGTGTGTGTGTGTGTGTGTGTGTGTGTGTGTGTGTGTGTGTGTGTGTGTGTGTGTGTGTGTGTGTGTTGATTATGAATTCCATCTGACGAGCTTGAATAAGCGACATAGATCTATTATGGAAATGAAATACTATTTCTAAATGTCTTGTTTTTTAAACAAAAATATATATTTTGGTTTGCTGGTATATTTTGTTTTAGATAGCCGTGCATTGAGCTTATATATATATATATATATATATATATATATATATATATATATACATATATATATATATATATATATATATATTGAGTGTTGATGTATTATTAATCCCATACATCAATAGCCGTTGGTATTGAGCACTCAAATCGAATACTCCTACCCCTTGGATTTCCTCCTTGGATCATATAAAAATATATTTAAGCTTCTTGTTATAAGTAAAGTACTCAACTGGATCTTCTATACAAAAAAAAAGAAAAAAATCTTTTTTGGATACAACCTTTTTTGGGATACAACTATTGTTTCTAAGAAATTTACCCCCAATTCATCTTTGAAAAACATTCCCTTTCCATCTGAGGACCAATTCATTTTATCTTTAACAGATAAAATAGCTGACTTTATGGGGAGAATTCGATGGAAAATATTCTTTTTTACAACCCATGAATGGAAAAAAAAAGAAAAAAAATTAATTTAAGTCTCTGAAGACCCAACCTGGCAATAAAATGTTGGAAAAATTTGAATTTGAAAAATTGGAATTTGAACTAGTTAAAAAATCAAATTTAGATCTATTAATGATGAATTTTTTAAAAAATTAGAAATTTTTGCTTAACATTAACAATTCAAATAAGATGGGGATCAAAGCTGACAAATCAAGAAACCTATATAAAATTGATCCACCACTATATAAGAAAATATACATGATAAGATAACAGAGAAATATGAATTAGACCAAGATAATATCACTGATCAAAATACATATAATTTCACAAATAAACTCAAGATTAAAAATAAATTAAGTAAACTAAATGGAAAAGATGCATATATTATTTTCAAGAATCATAAACAGAGCCTTGAAAATAATAAATGGGCAAGATTGATAAACCCAACAAAAACTGCGTTAGGTTTATTATCAAAAATATAATACAAAGAATTGTTACTAAAATCTTAAATAATTCGAGATATATTCTATGGTAGAACTCATTAAATACTATTGAATGGTTAAAAGCATTCAAGCAAAAGAATAACACTACATTTATACAATTTGACTTAATAGATTTTTACCCCTCCATAACAAAAGAATTATGATAAAGCATCAATTTAGCTAAGAATTATACCGATATAACTAAGGCGGAATTGGATATTATATTAGCATGTAGGAAATCAGTACTTGTTTACAATAAGACTACTTGGGAAAAGAAAACCACTGATAATTCTAACGTTAATGGGGTCATTTGACAAATTGCAGATTTAGTAGGAATATACCTTTTAAACACCCTAGGGAAGTTTTTAGATTTAAGGAACGTCGGAATTTATAGAGATGATGGATTCATTTCTATTCCTAATAGACCCTTAACATCAAAAAAAGAAGGTAATTAGGGCTTTTAAATATATGGGGTAAAGATAGAGATTAGTTCTAACTTGAAAATAGTTAATTTTTTAGATGTAATTCTCAATCTAAGTAACAATTCTTATAAACTATTTAGTAAATCTAATGCTATACCAACATACATTAATGTTAGTTCTAGCCACCCTGCATCCATAGTTAAACAAATTCCCAATGAGATTGATATTAGAATTAACAGATTATCATCTTCTAAAAACATTAAATAATCATAAGGAAACTTATAATGAAGCTTTATATAATAGTGGTTTTAAAATGAATTTGAATATTTAGATGCCAATAAACATCACATAGATAGGGGCAATAATGTAGGAAATAAGGTTCGCAAAAATAGGGGAAACAATGGAACTAATAATGATGTAAAGATGGATTATAAATTAATCAAAAATTTTAATAAAAATAGACATAGAAATATTATCTGCTTTAACCCTCCTTTTTGCAAACTCTCTAATATAAATATAGGCAAATATTTTCTAAGTTTAATCAGTAAATATTTTAAAGAAGATAACCCCTTAGAAAAATAATTAATTAGAATAATGTAAAAATTAATAATTCTTGTACTAACAATATTTCTAAAATCATTGACAATATCAACAAAAAATTAA
>OY757916.1:48817549-48837549 GCA_963585895.1 Sepioteuthis lessoniana
ATTTCATGGTCACGTATTAAATATTTAAAAAGTTAATATCTTATTTATTTTTTCTTGGGTGGGGCTCCTCGTGGTGCAATGGTTAAAGTGATGGACTGTGGAATCGTTATAAGCGAGTTCGTACTCCTGTCGCTCTATTACGTTCACTTTCGTGCAAATACTCTTAGGAAAGGTATGAACCCCCCTTATCCTCCCAGCTATGGGTTAAATAGTACCACTACTGTTCTTCTATGTACTAAACTGAGTTATTTTTAATAGAACTGTTTTTTACATTGAAACTGTATTTACACTAAACTGAATTGTTTAACATAGAACTGTTTTGACATTTAACTGTGTGTAAACAAAATCTGTACTTATACTTAATTGAATTAGCTGAATTAGAAATGCTTGACTAAACTGAATCGCTAGAAATGTTTTTCACAATTAAAATGTACTTACATTTAAACTGCGTACTTATGCTAAACTGAATTGTTTGAAATTTAACTGTTTTTGACATTGAAATTGTACTTACACTAAACTGAATTGTTATATATAACTGCTCACATAGTTTGAAATGGAAATGTTTTTGACAATTAAACTGTGTACTCATGCTAAACTGAATTGTTTTAAATAGAACAGATTATTTACATAAAAATGGATTTGGCGTTGAATAACCTACAAAGGTTGATATGCCATAAAACCCAACAATCCAAACCAAACAATTTATTTTTTGTCTCATATAAAAACTCCAAATAAATTTTTGTTAAAATTTTCTTCACTTTCAGGATCTTATCTAAATTTCATTTCAAAATATTTTTACATTTTCCTATTGTGATAAGGTCTTTGTTAACATTTTACTTTATAAAGATCGACTGACTGTCTATCTTGAGTAAATACTCATAACACGTGTCTGACACGCAAATACTTCACTAAATGTTTTATTATCTATGAGGTTTGCTGAGGTACATTATAAGTACAGGCAATACATAGTGATGGGGAAATACAAGGAAGTTTGTTACTCCAATTTTTAAGTAGAAGAGAGGTATACCGGTATGCCTTTAAAAAATAATATTTGAAATCTTGGCTTTTTACCAAGGCTTAAATGCCGATCTATGGCACCGGTGTGAAATCGTAACAATATCAACCATAACGTAGGAAACTTAGTTTAGTCGGATTTAAGATTCAGGGCTATAGCTGTAGAGTATCCTGTGAAGACGTAACCGTCTGCACGAGCAGATATTTACTATCATTATTTTATAACAAGTTGGGAGTAAGAGCTAAAATGCAGGACTGCAGCTTCGAAGTAAGCTAGTTCGAATTCCAATTGGGCTCTTATGTTCACTTTCGGATTGATAGTGTAAGGAAAGGTATAATCTCCCTTATTCTCCAGTTATGAGTTGTTTTTTTTATTACTGCTGCTTATATAAAAGCATGGTTTTGGCATCAAATAACTCACAATGGTTAATGTACCATTAAACAAAAGAAACCAAACTATTATAAGTTTTACTTTATCTTAGTCTAGATTCTCATTTTTGTATTACAAGTTTTAAACCATTACATTGTTACCATTTTATAACAACACTGAGTCGAAAATTGCTCTATTACGAATATTTTACTCTTTGTTAGTTTTTCACGCCAGCGTTAGCTGTTAGTCTTTCACTGGAGTTTAAGTGACAGCAAGTCTCGTCAGGTCTCCCGGACTCTTCTGAGTATTCTAGCCAATTTTAACCATGTTATAGTCTGAATATTCTCCAACCTTCCTCAAGTGTTGAAACTACTAACAATGATAGGTGCGAAGTACTGGCTAAAGGAGTTATGTTAAAGCAATTTCATGTTTGTTTTTAAAAGAATTAATTGATTCTTTTACAACATCCCCTGCTTGAAACCAGAAAAATGAACTCAGGCCTTATCGCCTCTCCCTTCTCTCTCTCTCTTTCTTCCTCCTTCCCTCTCTTTCTCTCTTCCTCTTGTTTATATCACGAATCCGACATCAATAAACAGAGCAATATTTTGTTTTAATCGCCTAATTCACAAGTCGAGGGCGGAGCCGGTGAGGTGTGGGGGTTATTGATTGGTGGAAGAGACTATGGTATCGAGAGTCGATTCTCAACAGAATAAAGCCAGTACATTACTAATGGACAGAAGAAAAATAAAAGACACACCTGAACATGAACATACGGTTTAGATGTGAGTCAGTATTCATTTTAAATCTCAACGAATCTCTGATCAAATATCCGTGACTGAACCAATGCCCGGTGGGTCGCTCAACTAATTGTAAATTGTTTCGACCTACCCACCCGCTGTCATCTAACGGCGTGTCCGAGGATCAAATATTTCCATTGGGACTCCGATTGCCTTTTATTTATTATGACTCTAAACCAGGCTGCAGACCCCTTTCATTTTTGATACACAAACTCAATGCTCAATCTGGAATCTCTTTTCTTTTATTTAATAGCCACCATTCTCCATATAACTCTTCAATGATTGATTTGCACTGATTTACTCGCCACTTTTTAAATGTTCATTTTTACCCCAAGGTTTAAGTAACTGCCAAGAGTCACTAAGAACAGTATCGAACCAAGGTACTATCCTTGATTGAAAAAATTACCAAAAATCCGTAAATTATCCGATTTTAATGAAATTGTTCGTGTTCATTTATCAATTAATAAATTTTATAATAGAATAGTAATTTTATCAAAACACTCGCAGATTTTTTCAGGTCGCTTTATTTTACCACTCCCAAGTGTGTGGCGCTATTTAATCAATAGGAGTATATGATATGGCATATACTTTCTGTATATAACAAAAAGACAAGTTCTGAAAGTGTTAATGTAGTAAAGAAAACATTTGAATTGGGAGCTGTTGGAAGAAATAATACTTCGAATGTGAATATTCAGTTTAACAATTTTTTATGTTTTGGTTTTGAGAGTTTTTAATACCATGATTTAATAGAAAATACCATTTTCTTTTTGATTGTTAGGAAAATAATTCTGTATCGATATTTGTTCGGCTTACAAAGGAGGGAACCTTAAGTTTGCATTAAATTTTGACTTACTTTTCTCCAATCACACGTTAAATCTAAATATGTTGTTAAATAATGAATATTTTTACTAGTCGAAAACTCTGAATTTTAAAGCAAGAATCTGGCTTTTGTTTTGTTTTTTTAATATCTTTATTTATCTTTAAGATATAAAAAACGTTTGGCGAAAAAAGTATAGAATCCTACAGTAACAATTGTTAAACATATTTGGGGATTTGTCTCTTGTATTTGCACTTAATATTTAAGTAAAAATGTAAGGAAAAAGGCAATTTTTTTCTTACAAAATAGAAAATTTAAAAAGATAAAAATTAGTGTTTTAGAGGCAATGAAAGATTCGTAGACAATCAAAAAGGATTATCATTTAATTGTTTTTTTATAATGAATTGATAATAAATTAGAGATAATTATTTCATTCAGTTTTCATAATTGTATATGCTACCCTGCTTATTTTCTTTTTCAAGATGAAAGACAAAAAATTAATCATTGCTGATACGATTTTCTATACTAAAAAAGTTGTGGTTCTAGTCTTACGTACTATTGAGTTTGGCAAGAATCTAGAGCGTACCTAAATAACTAATCGACTAGTGACGGAATTAAATAGTAAGTGATATAGTTTTCAACGTGTACTTTTTTTTACTTAAATTGGTTTATTAATGTTTCTTGTTACCAATCTTATTCACAAAAACGTTTTAAAAGTATTTTAAAATCTTAGTAATATTCTTTGATTTGCGCAACCTCGAGTTAGGTAAGGTCGTCGATTTTTGGTAAATTTAGATTTTTTAAACGTATTAAAAATCAATTAGATATGGAATATTTTTCTTATATTGCTGATAATTATGATGTTACTATCTTCCAAATAAAACTAAAATTTAAACTTGAATAATAACTTTAATTATTTTTAAATTCGTTTATTGGAGAAAAAAACCCAACACAAAATTGATATTACTTAATGAGAATATCATTGTCATAAAATGGTCTCGGAAAAGCTATGTAATAATCAATGCCGTCGTAAAACGTATTCGATAAAGGAACTAGGGAAATTAAGATGGTCAAAGTGGAAGTGATTAAATTAGACTTAATCTAATTCTTTAAAAAACTTTTTAAAAAATGATAAAATGGGGAAAAATACTTTATCGTGTGGCTAAGCCATGCAGTAAAAAAAGGACGTTTTCATTAAACTTTTCTTCTCTATAGATTCCTGTTTGCTCATATTTATCTTAGAAACGCTTTTTATTAATTAAGCATCTCCCGTTTGCGTTTTTCGTATTTTTACCATCTTTATGTTGAGAAATTATTTGTATAGAATGAAGAGAAAAAATTTGAATAACATGCCGTACAAGGGTATTCGGTAAAATAGGACGTTCTGTTTACAAATAACAATCAATTCTATTTTTTCTTCTTTTTTTTTTTTTTTTTTTTTTTTTTTTACAGTTGTGCTAGAAGTATCGGTTAGTAATGTTTGACTATAATTGTTTCTTCGTCATCATTCACACGGTCAATATTTCCGATATTTATCTTAGTCTAATACAATGTTACAAGTGCAAGCAATAATTCTACGCGGAAGAAGTTCACTTTCTCTACTCGTCTACTCGTCCTCTTCTCTACCTACCACTCGCTTCTTTTTCCCTATACTTTTTCCTTCTTCTTTTCCTCCTTTCTCCCTTTCTCCAACTTCTCTTCATTTTCACCTCCTTTCTTTTACGACTGGTAAAACAAGAAGCAGCTCTTGACGCCAAGCTCTTGGGAGCTCTTGTCTTGTGTCCAAGAGAGTAGGACTTTCCAAATACAAATGGGAAAAGGAATTCAGATGTATAAAATGAATAAAAGCAGTTAAAATAAGAAAATTTTCTCATGGAAAGTCTCACAAAGTGAAAACTAAGGGTTCTGTTTACCCAAACCTTCCGCCACAGGAAGGATGAGATACCAGTTCTTGGTGTTCCTTCTTCCAGACCGACTGCTATACGAGAAGGATGAGACACCAGTTCTCGGTGTTCCCTCTCCCATACCGGCTACCGTACGGGAAGGTTGAGACACCAGTTTCCGGTGTTCCTTCTCCCAGACCGGCTACCGTATAAAGGCTAGAGTTCAGTCTGCCCTTCAATTTACTCTTAGCTGGAGGAGAGGAGATAGATTTTTGCCTTTCCTAAGAGTATTAACGCGAAATGCAAACAGCCCCGTTCAGGATTTGAACATGTGTCGCCAAGTCCTTTTCCTTTGACGATAACTATGATGTGACGCACTAACGATAAGTTGGATCCTTTATACCTTTACCTGTGAATTATTGGGACTTAGATAGCATTTTCTGTATCTTTTTTGTTAGTAAAGATCTATCTTGTTGTAGACATAATTTTCTTAGATGTATTAAACAAAGTATTTTCATTTTTTAGAAGTTTATGTTTCATCTTATCATCATAGGTTTTTTTTTATCGCAACGCTCAGGTTGTTTTACATTTTACGGCCATTAAGTTAGCAGAACCAATTGAAAATAAAGTATCATCGGACAAGATTTTAACTCGCATCTATTATTTGTTGATTAATATTTAGTTTTGATCTATGTTTCTTCTCTTCATTTTCACCTCCTTTCTTTTACCTTCTAGTTTTTTCATTCCTTCTCTACTTTCTTTCTTCTTCCCTCTTACATTCTTATATTTCTTTTTTCCCTCCTTTTCCTCTTTCTTCATCGCCCCCTCTTCCATCTTTTTCTTTTTTCTTCTTTTTTTCTATTATACTCTCCCTTCTTTTCATTTCTCTTTCTTTCTTTTGGCTACATCATTGCTGCCTTCTTTTTTATTTTTTACATTTTCATTTTTCCTCTTCTGTTTTCTCTCCGCGTCTTTCATATGCTTCTCTTTCCCCTCTTATGTGTTTTCAGTTAAAGTTATCTTTCCATTATTTTCTTCTACTGCTTATGTTTTCATTTTATTTTTTGGCTTTCCAGAACAGAATCGAACATTGGAAATAAACCCTAAGAGTAGTTTAAACTTGAATGTTTACTGGGGTCATTAAAAAGATACAGCAACAGTATGAAAAAACTGATGGCAACAACTTTATTTTATATGACAAAGAGCATGTTGTAAAGAGATCCGTCCAAATTTCTTTGAAGGTTACAAAATGCAACCGAGGGTTAATGAAGGTTGGTAAGTACATCACCAAAAACGTAAGTATAAAAATCTAAAAGGCACGGTAACTGATCTGAAAGAAGTAATTTATAATAGTCTATATATTAAAGTAAGAAATTTCGAATCCTTACAGTTTTTTTAGTTTGCCTTTTTAAGTATATTACGGATAATTGTGGACTTTGGATCACTGTTTAAACTTTGAAATCGAACATTGAATGATAAACGTGATTAACAATCAAATGTTGATCTTAGACAAGACTTAGTTTAGATCAATTCTCTCATTTCCTTACCGATGAAAACAATAGCACAAACTTGACCACCAAAATTTAACAAATCGGGATCTGATTTTTTTTCTGATAATACTAAACTTAACCTAGTATATGGCATGTGGAACAAATCAGCTAACCTTTATTCAACGTGTTTATATGAGAATTATGGACCGACAAACAGTCCCAGGGCACTTTTTACATAGATACTGACTTGACCTTGGATTCCAACATAGTATGACTTCCAAGCTCATTTGACATCATATATCAAAATATGTCACTTATGGAGGAACGGAGTAATATAGAAAGCTTGATATTAAATACAAAAATGTTTTTTGGTCTCATAGTGGTATGAACAAGGTTACATGGTCAGCTATATGATGGATGTTCATCAGTAGGGAAAAAGAACTCTCCATGTTTGCAAAAAATAGAACAATAAGAAATATTGTAAAGAAAAAGGCTCTCAGAAACCAATCATAATTTTTCTTAATACTTAAAATTTTTTGCTGTTCATATTTCTCTATCCATAGTATCTAGATAAAATGTATATCAGAATATTTTGTAAAAACATTTTGTTTCTTTAATTCACTAGCATCACCGGGTACCTCTGCTATTCGCTTATCTGAACTACAAATTATTTTCCATGCTTACCTAATCTGGTACAAAGCCATTATCATAACCAACATTTTCCTTCTTTTCTCTTTTTTTTTAAATTCTAAACCACGGTTCTGATTTGTGCTAATATCATTTGTTTATGCGATTGATTTAACATTTTTATTATTAGATATACACGTGAGTTGACCAACTCTAACCAATATTATATTGTCACCAAAGTACACTAGATTACCTTCATACTGAGATATACAATTGTACGTAGTGACCCAGGTAAGAGTCATGCAAGTGCGTGTTGATTGACCTACAAAACAAAATCTCGATGCAATCAAGTTCTGTTTGTTAAAATTGGTTTTATGTTTATAAAATTTATGATGACCAACTGTGGTATTACAGTGGTAAGCAAGCTAATCTTGCTGACCAATTTGCAAGTGTAGTGAGTTCAATCCTTACTGAGTACCATGCTATTATGCCGAACCTTACTTAACGAATAACTTTCAGAGCGCCTACTATAGCAGCATGTTTAGCAAAATAATCTCATAGACTAATTAATATAGTGAGTTTAGTTTACATTAAGTGCCTCTCCATTACATGATTTATCCAATCCTTCTGCTATGGACGGAATGACCCACAAGGTAAATTTTAAGTAGAGAAAAGCTACTTTTCATTCTGTTTTATTTCTCCTGTATTGGTTGCCTTACCAAGTCTAAAGAACCCAGTCTTCTTTACTATTTACCCACAACTGGGTGTAGGGGTGAACTGATGGATTCATGCCTTTCTGAGGTGAAGTGAAACGCAAACAGCCACGTTCAGGTTTTGAACTCGGGTCACCTTCCCATTGTAGCCTTAAGCTAGACTGGGCTAAGCTATAAATAACAAATAAAAAAACACCCATCGTAGATCGATAATTAGCTAATCTAGTAAACAAATTTCTTGCGTAGTTCGCTCCTCCTTGAGTGTTTACTATTGTAGCTCCATGCCTGATTAACCTATCCTTAGTAAATTGAAACGTGTTTGGAGGCTGAAATAGCAAGATATTTCCACTTGAGGTAAATTTGGAAGATCCGATCCACTTGATTGAAAAATATTGATTCTTATATTTTGACCTGAGTTGACAATGATCCCTTTCCTTATAAAGATAGCCCGTATAAAATAGACTTTTTTCCTACCAGATATAGATTTATACAGTAGCGTGTCCCGAAAAACATGCAGGAGTAAGCAAATGATACTATTATGATCATAGATGAAAACTGATATCTTTTTATTGATCTAACATATAAATGGAGTGGTAATATTATCTTAACTTACTATTTAAGCATAGTTATATTGAAGATAAATGTATTTTGAATGAGGGTTCAAAAGGAAATTTTAGGCAAAAATAAAACAAAAAAAAATATACGTGATAACTGATAATACTTTAATAAATTTAAAAGATAATTTCACGCTTAATTCATAAATGATATTTCGAGTGATGTAATGGTTAGTGAGCTAGTCTACCAGATCAGTGTTAGTGAGTTCGATTTTCACTGGATGCATCTTAGATTTGACTTTGCGCCAAACTAAGATAAGCTTGGTAAAGGACTATTAGTTTATGTTAATAAAAAGTTAGTTTTGCATCAATCAGTTAAAAGTAGTTAGATCAGAATGACTGTCAGCAATGGCCAAACTGGTAAGACAGCTGTCCCGGTCAGACGGATTATTAAAAATTAGGGATACTACTTGGAGACTAATTTTTTATTTCCGATCTGCGCTGCTTGACGGTAAAATTAACTAAAATATCAACAAAATTAATTGATAGGTCAATCAATTAGAACATCTATCGATCTAGCAGGATTATATGAAGGGCTGTTATAGAATATATTCGGGCTAATATAAGCTAGTAAATTGAACATATGCTCAGAGCGATTCGACGCTTGTTATTATCATAACCAAACTTCATATGTTGATGTAAGTGCCCTACCTCAAACCTCTGAAGATTTTAACGCGTTCACAAATGATTTTTACACCCGCATTACTCATGGGGGTCCCTTTTTTGTGTGAGGGGTCTCTTAAATCATTTCAATCACATATTGAATCAAATATTTTATTCTTGTGCTATGAATCCGAGACTGGACTCACCCACTTCTAATTTAGATCTAAACTGAATAACCAGTTTCCTGGAATGGTTTTGTCAAAATCTCTTTAACAGCAGAGGTGTAAGGGTTTTTTCCTGACTGCCATGTGCCAGAAGAATACTTATTTACGCTTCGCTTAATTCTATATTCGCAAGATTTATGATTAAGTACTTCAAACCGGAAGCCTTTTCTCAGTTAATCTAGTTTATCACCATCTTTTGTTAGCTTCGACTTTCAGGCCGCGCTGATGTTTGCCATAAAACGGTTTTACTATAATAGGCAGTTTATATACAGGTAATAAAAAATACGGTTGTTTTTGCTGGGTTGGTGAAAGTGCTTTGTTGTTATCATTACTTTGCTTTCTTGCTATGATATATATATATATATATATATATATATATATATATATATATGGGGTGGGGGAAATAACCGACAAGGAAGAATGTATCAATTTTTTAAAAAAGTTTTTCTTGTTTACGAACAAGGAAACGTAAATACAAATGAATGTAGGAATCGTTCGGAGGTTCAGAGTAACAAGCACTTTCTCCAGCCATTTTCAATAATGGTATATTTTGTTTTTAGAGGAATTAAAAATTAATTTTTATTGTTGCATCATTTAAAGAATGGCGTGTAATAGCTTTTGTATATATATATATATATATATATATATCAGGGACGAAGGGTTCATGTTTGCAACGCATACATCGAATGTCAAACATTTTTCCAGGATGTATGATTTTGTATTATATAAAATCGGTTTTTGATAATTTATACTTCTCATTTCTTCATTTCTTAGGATGATTGTTACAAGCGATATTATTTGTGGAGTGTAAAAAGAAAAAAAGCCTGTTGGTTTATCGAGAAAAGACGCAAGTAAAAGCAATGTAGCTTCCCTATTGACTTTGAGTAGGGAGCATAAGAGTAAGAAACGAAGACTGAGTGGATGAAAGAGAGGCAATTACAAAAAAGCAAAAATATTTTTGCTTACGTTCTCACCATGGTCAGAAAAGGCCATGACTTTAGTTTTCCCAGTTTTATTATTAATGCCTTCAAGCTGGGTGCATGAAAAAGAAAGACAAGACACAAAAGTGAGTGGGTGAAAGAGAGACAGTCACAGAAAAGCAAAAATATTTTATTTGCTTTGTAGTCATGGTTAGAAAATGCCGTTGTATTAGTCTTCCCTGTTTTATTATTCCCTTCATGTTGGTTGCCTGAAAAAGAGAGATAGAATAATTGTTGTGTAGGAAACTTTCCACCCCTCTTGAAAGTGAACAGTTCTGCTCGTGGAGTTGATGAAGGAAGGCTTAAGTAGAAGCCTATCAATTGACATAGGGCAGTACGCTGAGCTAGTCTTACTACTCACGCGACTTTTGTACCTTTTTATTACCAGCCTAATAAACCTTTTTTATTGTTACATGTTATTTAGTGTTTGTCTTTACAAACCCCAAATTAACATCATAACAATAATAAAGTTAGGTTCACAGAGAGAAAGCCACTGAGAAGCAGAAATTCTTTTCATTGCTCCCCTGCCGTAGTATGTGAGCAGTTACTCTTTACTTGAAATGACGGTATGTTTATTGCCTCGTGCGACTGAAATCAAAGACTTGCCTGCTCAACGGATTTATAGTCGGAAAGATTTTTTTAAAGAACTGTATTATTCGATTCTGAAAAATATTTTAAATAAAACTATTGTTCACGTTAAAAATAATGGGAGAGTTCTAATTTCTTGAGTTGTTGAATCCGAAGCTTTTTACGCTTACAAAAAAGTTTCCGAAGGAAGCGTTTTCAACTTTAGCTGTAGATAAAAACATATTAGATTTGGACGGACTGGAATGGGAACTGAAATGAGTTTATGCTACCGATTTTGCAAAGCAAGCGTTAAGCATCTTCTAACAGAAGTAACTAAATTACTCCGTCGGATTCTGACCATACCTGCCACATTTGCTTCCAGGGAGAGATCGTCTTCTTCACTAAAGCGTGTAAATAAGTATTTGTGGTGTTCCCAAGGTGAAGAGCGATTAAGTAATTTGTTTTTTTGTTTTTTGTTTTTTTACAGAAATAAAAACCTTTTGAAAAAGATGAAGTTAGAGCGTGGTGCTGAAACATTTTACAACAATGTGATCGATGAATTTACCAGAAGATACGAAGAATTGAATTGATTTACAAATGAATATTAATAACTCATTATTTGTACATTTTATTATTTTTCTCCCGTAACAAATAGCAGTCACTATCGTCGCCAGGATATTACTAATGAGGGTGGGTACCATGTCCAGTGGAGAGGAGTATCAAGTCGGATGCTGGGCCTGTTGAAGTGTATTTTCTCACAAATCAGTTTACGTCACATTCACAGACGAGGGGAGACAAATAATTTTCCGAAGGTTCTTCTTTTCCATGCCCTAATTCCCAAGTTACTTTTCACATATATATATATATATATATACCAAAGATATATATATATATATATATATATATACACCAAAGACTTAAAAATGGTACTTGATACCTCCTAGCTTAACACTCAGCGATATAAGGTATGCATCAAGGGTAAAGTGGAGCAATCCAGGGAAAGGAGTTGTACTATCCCCTACACCTCGGTGTAGCAGCTATTGAAAAAGGAGCCTTCTGGTCGCCCTCGACGATGGTCGCCAACTTTATTATATATATATATATATATATATATATATATATATATATATATATATATATTTGTTTTCTCTCTCCCCCCCCCTCTCTCTCTCACTTCTTTTTTTTTCACCCAATAAACCTTCATCATGGTATTTAAATATGTGATGATGTATCTAATGATCTTTTTTAGATTTTTTTTTTATTTTTTAAATGAAGTGAAAAAATGAAAAACTTCAAAACATTCCATTTCCGTTTGTGTTTTTTTTTTTTTCAAAATATTGAGATGTAATTAGTGTTCGAAACTTATTTTAAAAACTCGACGTGTTTCCTTAAAAATGTGTTTGCATCTATCTATTTATCTATGTTCACTTCTATCTCTGTTCATAACTACCTATTTCAACCATTTCATAACATCTATCTCAATGAATGTCAGTCAATTTCTTTCTATCTCTCTCAGTCTGTTTCATCTTTTTATCTATCTAAGTATATATGCATATATAAACAATGAAACCAAACTATTCTAAATAAAGGCTTTTAGCACTAATTTGAAACAGACTGAGAGAGACAGAAAGAAGCATGCTGATCCGATAGATAGATGGATGAAGGGATGCATACTCCCCTTCCCTAAAAAGGAGGACCTCGGATTAGCCAAAAACTACCGAGGCATAACACTTACATCCATAGCTGCCAAAATCTACAATGCCCTACTACGAAACCGAATAGAACCCAAAATCGACAACATACTTAGAAAAAACCAAAATGGCTTCCGAAGAAATAGATCCACGACCTCACAAATATTAACCATCCGCAGAATCCTTGAAGGTGTACGGGCAAAGAACCTACAAGCGACATTAAAATTTGTCGACTTTACCAAGGCTTTCGACTCCATTCACAGAGGAAAGATGGAACAAATCCTACTAGCGTACGGCATACCTAAAGAAACCGTAGCGGCAATAACGATTCTCTATAGAAACACTAAAGTAAAAGTACGATCACCGGATGGAGACACAGAATACTTTGACATTGTAGCAGGAGTACTACAAGGGGACACGCTGGCCCCGTACCTCTTTATCATTTGTCTAGACTACGTACTTAGAACATCGATTGACAAAATCAAAGAGAATGGCTTCGAACTGACGAAGAAAAGAAGCAGAAGATACCCCGCAACAACAATTACCGATGCCGACTACGCCGATGACATAGCGATACTGGCAAATACACCTGACCAAGCCGAAACACTTCTGCATAGTTTGGAACGAGCAGCAGCAAGCATAGGCCTCTATGTTAATGCACACAAAACGGAATATATGTGCTATAACCAAACGGGGGACATCTCCACTCTAGAAGGAACCCCACTTAAACTAGTAGACAAATTCACGTACCTAGGAAGCAGCGTCGAATCAACCGAAAAGGACATCGAAACGAGGTTAACAAAAGCATGGACAGCTATCAATAGGCTATCGATTATATGGAAATCTGACCTAACCGATAAAATGAAACGCAGTTTCTTCCAGGCAGCGGTCACATCGATACTGCTATATGGCTGCACTACATGAACGCTAACAAAACGACTGGAGAAGAAGCTAGATGGCAATTACACAAGAATGCTGCGTACAATCCTGAACAAGTCCTGGCAGCAACACCCCACAAGACACCAACTGTACGGCCACCTGCCCCCTATCACGAAAACTATTCAAGTTAGACGAACCAGACATGCAGGACATTGCTTGAGAAGCAGAGATGAACTCATAAGAGATGTACTCTTATGGATCCCCACACATGGCCGCGCAAAAGCAGGACGACCAGCTCGAACGTACATTCAGCAGCTATGTGAGGATACAGGATGTTGTCCTGAAGACCTACCTAGGGCGATGAACGATAGGGAGGAGTGGCGAGAGAGGGTCGGGGATATCCGTGCTACCAGCGCGATATGATGATGATGATGAGATGTGGTATGAAATAGTTGAAATAGGTAGACATGAACAGAATGAGATAGATAGATAGATAGATAGATAGATAGATAGATAGATAGATGTAATGTTTTATGTAGAAAAAGAAATCGATAAATGAAGGTTTAATGCAAAAAAATCGAAAAGTTTACCGTTGGCAAATAATTCAACAATAAGAAACTATCTTTTGAAGACATTGTTTTCATTTTTATACATTTTCATACCGTCAGATTTACTGTCATTTTCTTTCTCTCTCTCTCTCACACACACACACACACACACACACACACATATATATATATATATATATATATATTCTTTTTCAGATTGTACCACATCGTGTCTCATAAACGACAATTCTATTAAAGTTTTTTTTTCAATCTTTAAAATAGTTTACGATGCAAAATTTCACCCGTTTTATCAAGTAAAAATCAAAGGCTTCTTTTTTCGATCAATATGTTATTGAACAATATATATTGTCGTTTTGTTTTGTCCTCTGTTATCTTTCGGGCAACTTCTTGATTCCGTCTTTTTAGATCTTTCTCAGCCTGTTTATATAGTTACACAATCCCTCACAGCAACGGATACGTCACAAGGCAATGTTTTAAGATGAGTCTGAATTAATATATATAAAATTAAACTTATAAAATGATAAAGAATGACACTAATGTGCATCTTTTACCCTGAATTCTCTCCCTCTCTCTCTCTCTCTCTCTCTCTCTCTCTCTCTCTCTCTCTCGTGCTATTTAACACATTTGTGCATTATTGTCGTTTTTTACCCAGAAATGGCTCGAAAATACTATTTATATTGGCTTATATATAAAATAAATAACACCATATAATGGATACGCAACATATCATAAGGCGCCCATGTGCATATTAAGAAAATTATGTAAAAACCGAAATAAATGATAATCCTAAGGCGGAATCTCTATCGAATACTGTATATAAAATAAAATGTTTTGGCCAAGTTGAGACAATTTTGCTTGCTCGTCTAATAAACATGCGGTCTAGTATTACTCTGCTCTTTCTCTTTACTCGTTTAAGAAACTTCTCATCGATTGTTGCCCTCAGTTGATTTTATTGGATGAGTGCTTGTTTGAAATCTATCGTCTGGTTTGGGGGAGCGACTCATCGTATAGAATTTTTTTCCACAACATCACATTCTTTGGAAGTAGATCGTTTATGGTACGGTTAGTGGTAGTTCATTTACTTTGCTCCTACAATCTTTATTTCACATTCGTGTAAAATATCCACTTTAAATTGCTTTTTCAAGACACTTTTTTCGTATGTTAAAAACGCAATATGCTGAAAATGTTGCTTATAATTCATTAAAAAAATACTTTCACCAATTGTTACAAGAAATCTTAACTTGTTCTTGGTTCCAATTACATTTAATGCCTTTTATACAAATTAGGACATGAGAAAATTTCTGACAAAAATCTAATCTCAGTTTGTTCTGTCTAATTATTTATTCCTAATTAAATATTTGATGAGCAAACTCAGGTTAAAAGGACTTTATCTTTGCATACAATTACACTTCTGTTTTTTTAATAAAATGTTTGCATTGAATTTTTTCAATTGTTCATTTGCCTAGCTCTTCAATCGATTTTTTGATTGCTCTGTTAAATCCCCAATCGAAAAAAACCAGAAGAATGTTTTTAAAATTCCCTAAAAAAAGTTTAATTTTGACACCGCCCTGTGAGTGGGACTTAGAATATTCTGTGTTCCCTTCAAGTATATGAGACAACCCCCCAAAAAGAAGAGAATCTTGTGTATGAATCTAAACTACATCTGATGGTAAGGCTCCAGTTCTGGAGAGTATGAAGTTACCTTTTTATTGCCATTACTCTTTGCTTCACTCTGACCTGGAGAGGTGTCAGTTACAGTTCCATCTAACAGCCAAACTAGCGAGTAGAGAACAAGGCCTTTTTTAAGGTGGACCCAGGTGCATGGCTGTTGCCCAGACACGCCTGGCATTCCCAAAAATGCCTCGGGCTCCGTCGGCATTTCCCTAAAAAGGGACACCTCTGGCGCCAGGCGATAAACCTAGCCCCTCCGAGGAGGATTAGAGCCTGGGGGACGCGGCTAAGACTGATATTCCTCAACCCTGGATCTAACCCTCCATGAAGGGGCTAGGTTTATAGCCTGGCGCCTGAGGCGCCCCTTTTTACTGGGAAGCATTTTTCAGAATGCCGGGCATGTCTGGGATAGCATTCGCGTCACGCAGTCGAGATTGACTTACAACTGATCTTACTTCGTTCGGCTTGTACTGCATTTTGACCCTCTTCTATTCCTTGTAAGTTCTCTTGTTAATTGTTTGTAACTTATTGTACTGTGTTTTTGTATGTATCCGCTAGCACTAGATACTGGTTCTGAATAGATATATTAAGCACTCGTTCTTCTCTGTATTATTTACCTCGATGACACAACTCTATTACTAGTGAGCTCAATTCTCACTTATCATCTAGGCTAAGTTTAATAAATCACGATAACAATAACAAAAATGTCATTCAAACGTTGCGGTAAAAGTGGAAAATAACCCAATGAATTAATTCGTGATGGTTTAAAACTGTTAGAAAAAGGGAAAACGGATCACTGACTTCATCGTCCCTAATAATTAATAAAATTTAGGAAAACAGCAGTTGAAATATCACTTTCGGACAAAATGATATTCAACTATAGAATATATACTTTTGTTGTGTCCACCTAATAAAGGTAGAGAAATTAACATTTTGTGGGAGCCTCCTGTGAACAGTTAATATTATTCAACCTATTGTTCTGAGTTTGATTTCCCGTGATTCTAAAATTAAAGTATAGAGTCTACGTTGGAACAAGGTGACTCACCTGATACAGGGATAAGGAAAACGACGCGACGATTTCACATCACATAAAGTTATCCTTTCTTTATTCTATTACAAATGTTGAATTGCAAACGTCAAGTCGTGCGATAGTTTTTTATGAACCGTTCAACAATTGTTATAAAGCAGCAGGGAACAAAAATACACTTGTTCTTTTAGCAGCTAACTTTTTTGCGAGTTTGACTCGAATGAACAAACAGCGTTTGTTATTACCGGTTAGTTGGTCCTATATTATAGAAAACTATCATGTGTTATCATGAGTCATGCACGGCGTTACTAGTTAAGATTACTTGATTTTAGATTTTTGGAGTGTTTTCATAGGTTATTTATGACATATCCGGTGTGGGGTACTTAAAAGTGACCACAGTAAAACAGATTAAGTAACACTATTTCACATGGAATCAATCACATTTTTCTTTATATATATATATATATATGGTGCAAAAGCAAAATGTGGAATCATTTTTAAAACGTTTTTTTTTTCGTCTGATTAGTCCAATTTTTTTAAAAAAATGCGATAAATCTAAATTTTCATTAGCTCTGTTATTCAAGCACTTGTTCATTAAAATTCAGCCCTATATGAGTGAGCAAGAAAAGAAAAGACAAAGAATCTATGATTTGCTTAACGCAGAAACCAAGCCAAAATAATTTCCGAAATAATTGGAGTTTCTTTATGGCCTCTATCAAGCAATTTATTACTCTCTATGGGGCGCTTTATAAAACAAAACAAATGCAACTTACCATAGAAATATTGGTTCGTTTAAGACTTCTTTTGAGGAGGAATTGAATAAAATGTCTGGAGAATTTATTTTGAATGCATACAAATCGTTTCGAAGGCGTGTTGATACAATAATTTAAAAAATGGCGGCCATATTGAGTAAATTTACTGTTTTGTGTCAGTTTTTTAATTTTGTTGTTTATTCTTTAAAATTAAAATTAATCTTGTTTTATAATAGCGTCGTTTATAATTTTGATAGAATATTTCTAATTTCGCTTCTGTACCCAATATATATATATATATATATAGAGAGAGAGAGAGAGAGAGAAATAAAGATCTCCCCTTCAAACTAAATTATTTTAATTTTTTATACTGCTCAGCAGGCCAATATTTGAGTACTTTTTGATATCTCAAATGCTTTTTATATAATTGTTTATTCACACCTGTTTACTATATATATATGTGTGTGTGTGTTTGTATGTGTGGGGGGCGCACGCGTGTGTGTGTGTGTGTGTGTGTGTGTGTGTGTGTGTGTGTGTGTGTGTGAGTATAAGAGTGTGTGTGTGAGTATGTGTGTGTGTGAGAGAGAGAGAGAGAGAAAAAAAGAGAGAGCCACCTATTGTCTGCACACACTCCTCTCCAACCTTGAAACTTAGATCTTGAATCTACATAGTGCCACATGAGGCAGTCGCTAGTTTTACCCAGAGAGAAACAAAAGTGCTGTCCAACCCTAGAGACGACATCAATAATTTGAATTTCCCAGCGGTAAGGAATAAAAAAAAATAATGCACAATCACTCCTTGAAGACTGGAATAAATTAACTTCTCTTTGCCAACGCACTCATTGTTTTCGTGACGTTCGGCATAAACACTCAGTTGTGTGCGTCTACATATCTATAGTGCTAATCAGTTGCACGAAAAATTAACTGTTTGTTTTCGGATTGATATAAAACGTGCCGGGTTCCTTGAAAATCTCTGATCAGCGCCGATTATGAAAATCTGCAAACAAGCAGGTGCGACAAGTTTAATTACTTTGAGCGGTGGGGTCTGAATCTTGTGCTGGGGTGTACATTTGGAATAGGATATTTTTTGTTGTATTTTTTCCCTTGTTTGACGGGGATGGGAGTTGTTTTTCGCCTATAATTGTGAGCCTTGTTTACCTTCACTTTATATCAGGTGCTGTTAGTATCGAAACTCTCATTCCACACCCTCCACTCTCTCTCTCTCTCTCTCTCTCTCTCTCTCTAAATATATATATATAGATAGATAGATTGATAGATAGATAGATAGATAGCGTTCTCTTAGCTTATTTATGTCTTTCTTGCACTAGCTTTTTCTCTAGCCCACATTGTCTTCACTCTCTCTCTCTCTCTCTCTCTCTCTCTCTCTCTCTCTGTGTGTGTGTGTGTGTGTGTGTGTGTGTGTGTGTTACGCTCACTCACTTTATTTCTCTATCTATCGATCCGCCACTTTCTCATACCCTTCCTATCTGTCTCTGTTTCTGTCACTCTTCTTTCTCTATTTGTCAATCTGCCCTTATTTTATACGCTTCGCTCTACCACTCTGTCTTTGTCTGTCAGTTTGTCTATCTATCAGTCAGTCTCTGTTTCTCTGTCTCTGTCTCTGTCTCTGTCTTCCAATTTCTCTGCTATTTAACCATCTAGCTAGATAAATGGTCCTATTTCTCCCTCTAAATATTTCTCTCACACTCATTCACTTTCTTTTATTATTCCTCTTTTTCTCTCTTTAGTTCTTACTTCTCTTCAACTTCTCTCAACTTCAATCTTTATTTCCTCCCAGCTAATTTTTATTTTGCCTTTACTATTTTTTTTTCTTTCACTTTCACTCCGTCTCTTGATTTTTCTCAGTTTACATTTCTAACTCACTCTTTCAGTCAGTTACTTCTCAACTAAGCTCTTTCTCTTTTGTTTTCGTTGCCTCTTCTCCTTCCCCTCCCCCTCCCCCCCTCTCTCTCTCTCTCTCTCTCTCTCTCTCTCTCTCTCTCTCTCTCTCTCTCTTTACTAATTTACTATCTTTATATAGTTTGGTATAAAACCAAATAAAGGAAAGGAAGTAGAAAGCTTGTGTTGCACCAATCTTTCAACTCAAGTCGGATTGTCTTCTTTCTTTAAAAATCAACAACCCAGTCGGCTTGGGCTATAAAATATACGGACAGCATCTCTGCATAAGGGTAGAACTCTCCCAACCAGTGTCCTAGATATGACATTAAGCCATCTGATGGTGAGGCTCTAGTCTTGAAGCTCAGAGTACCCTTTCATTGCCATTGCGCCCGGGTCTACTCGGGCCCTGAGTGGTAGCACCTGATAGGGTTATATCTATGGGTCAAATAGAACAGTCAAACATCTAAACATGACTTATGCTAAATTGAATTGTTAGAAATATAACTGTCTGATCATTCAACTGTATATATTGATGTTTAGTTAAATACATAGCAATACTTGAAACCATTTAACTGTGTACAAACGAGTGAGTAATATTAAATAGAATAATCAGTGTTGAATAGCAATGATTAATATTGAATTGAATTTTTTAGTGTTAGCAATAACTGAAAGCATTTAACTGTGTAGAAACAATAACAATACCAGTGTTCAAAGAAATTAATTTTAACTCATTTAAAAATGAAATTACTTACAAATTATTTACTCACAAACCATATATGTATATCCATTTAAATGCGCGCAAACAAATGATTAA